>JAHWFO010012585.1:864533-887135 GCA_023313115.1 Rhysida immarginata
AACGTTTGTTTATTAATACAATGATGATTGGCTCTTTGTAAATAAGTGTTTAATAATAAATAATACTATAAACATGAAAATGAAAACACTTTTCCACATACATTTTAACAAGAAATTAATTAAGTTTTTTGGCAAGGCGTTTTGCAGACACCTATTTTCATTAACTATACTGCTCAAAATAAATAAATTATTAGGGGAGCACCAAGAAATATTAACGAATACCATATGTAGCTGATATCAGTGCAAAACATTATTATTCATAGTCTAAATGAAGGATATGAGTCAGTAATAATTGCAGGGAAACAACATATGAGTGCATATTAATCAAGATGTTGACATATCACAGAATATACATTCTCATTGTTTGTTTCCTTATTTGTTGCTTGTATTTACATTTGTTGCATCACATTTCGATCGGCCAATTTAAAACTTTGTTTTTATGTTGTCTTCAATGCTCTGTTTCTTAAATTTACTGAAACTGTAGCCAACTCAAAAACCGAACGTACAAATAATGCACGTAAAATATTTTTGTAAAATACGCTAGCTTATATTTTTCTACCTGTAATGTTTAGCGGATTTTTGCCTAATTTTCATTTAATGCCCCTAAATCTAGCCGGAAACCCGCCAACTTGGCAACACTGGCTGCGTTTGGAGAACACTTTTATTTTACCACTAATTCTACTTTGTCGTTCCAGAAACCACCACCACTAATTCTCAGGATTGAACGGAGAATTCACTTTTCCTCGCTTTTCTTTTCTCTTTTCTCTAGCGCCAAAAGCTAGTGGAAAAAAGTGAAAATGACTTGAGATGACGATGACTAATCAAATATAGAGTAAAACTAAAACCAGATTGAGTTGCAATAAAATTTGCAAATGACAGCTTTATACTGCAAAATGTTCAAAGACGTTTAAAAAATGTCCGACAAAATAAATTATTAACATATACAGGGTGTTTTTGAATTGAGTACAGATATGTTGGGAGATGATAGAAGAGGTCCTTAGAAGTATTTTTTGTCATATGAACATTGGGTCCCCGCAGCTCCGTTTACTTACAATACTGCATTGAACAATCAAATGACACCGGGACGCAGTGTGCGTTGGTAGGCCTAGATTATTTTATTTTTAACAATTAATACAAGCAGTCTACTGTATGACTTTTACAGTAATTGTTCGAAATGACCGCCATTTGCTTCATAGCACAATTCGCAACGCCTTATGATGGATTGATGTACACGTGGAAACAGTTGATTTGTACGGTCGCTGATGTCACCTGCTGCCGCGACAACACTAGCCGCCAATTCTTCTTCGGTATTTACGGGTTCGGAGTACACCATTGATTTTATGCTTCCCCATAAAAAAAATCCATCGGTGTGAGATCTGGCAATCTCGGTGGCCAAGCAACTGGTCCGCCACGACCAATCCAACGACCAGGATATGTCTCATTTAGGTAATCTCTAACTGCTCTTGTGTAATGCGAAGGTGCGCCGTCCTGTTGAAACCACATCAAATGTCTGGTCATTAGTGGAACATCTTCAAGAAGACCAGGGAGCTCCTCTTTCAGGAAACCAAGGTATGTTTGCCCGTTAAGACGGCATGGTAGGAGATATGGCCCAATCAGGACATTACTTTAAAAGTTATTACAGTAGATTGCTTGTGTTAATTGTTAAAAATAAAATAATCTAGGCCTACCAACGCACACTGCGTCCCGGTGTCATTTGATTGTTCAATGCAGTATTGTAAGTAAACGGAGCTGCGGGGACCCCATGTTCATATGACAAAAAATACTTCTAAGGACCTCTTCTATCATCTCCCAAAAAATCTGTACTCAATTCAAAAACCACCCTGTAGGCTTTTTTAGGCTTTATTATGTATCCTGATAATTTATCTTCATTTGGCTATATTTTTTTTGCATTTTAGTTTCGCACGATTAGTGTTTCAGTATTCCATCTTTTTTATTTCATGTTATTTTATTTTTCATTATCAATTTGAAACGAACTTTCAAGGAAAGATTTTTCTCTGCACTCCAAAACACAGCGGAGTATTTTCTTCTTCCTCTTCCTCACTATGCGTGTCACTATCTGCTCATATAACTGACAATTCATATGATTTTGAGAAAATAATATTCCAAAAGCAGCCATGAGCGAGCTCACATTTTCCATAAACTGTATTATTAGTGGTCGAATCACTGAGACGTACGTGAATTCTCGAATTCTCTCGTATTTCACGGAGTATTCTGTTTCTCGAAAAATTCAACAGTGGCTATTCTCCAAACGCACCCACTTTTAGCATAGTATTTAGATAAGAATGGTGTTTGCAGTCGCTTCAAAGAATGTACGAATGTATTCCCATCGACTTGTACGCATTGCCGGAATTAAACTTGGGTTCGAATATGTTTCGGTGCCCATCGACTCCGTTGTGGATTTTCTGGGACTTATTCCCCTAATCAAAAGAAGACAACTCCACGATGTGATCTTGTAAAAAAAAATTATTAATGCTAACATCGACTGTTCTGACCTTTTCAGTCGCATCCAGCTTAGAGTGACTTCACGTACACGCTCCCTTTAACTGTTTTGTCGACAGTTGTTCACTACTAACTACGAAATGAATGGCCCTCTTCCTCGTCTTCATAGGGTGGGAAATATTGTTTCCCCTCAGCACGATTTCTTTTTTCGATTCCATATAACATCTGAAGAGAACTTTTCTACAACTTTAGGCTGCTAATTTTATGTTTTACATCATCGTTGTTTGTATCGTTAAGCATTACTTGTATACTGAATTTTATTTTATTTTTAATAATTTTTCCGTTCTTTTCATTATGAATGTCTGACACTTTTCCTTTATGTAAAAATGGTGTAATCCGTAAATAAATAAATAAATAAATAACTTACGCTATGATGCACGAACGCAACAATCAGACATCGTTTTTGTTCGTTAAAATTCGATATTAGTAATCATTTTAAAAGGTCAAAGGATTTAAAGTTCAGAAAAATAGACAAAGAGAATTCTAACATTACCAAAAGAAACTGTTAGTATAGTACGATTATTTGAGCAAAAACCATATTTTCTTTAAAAAACGAAATAAGAGGGGAGGCAAAAATATATGATCAGAGAAGACCGAAAAAAAATAATAATTTAAGTGTTAAATTATTTTTAACGATTTAATTACCTCGAATTTCTTTTAGATTTGTTAAATATTTATTTTCTTCGCCTGAAAATAAAAAGTAGACAATTTTTACAATACAGATTTAAAGAAAATATACTCCAACCAGCGAATCATGAGAACTGTCAATCACTATGTTACTACGGAAAAAAGCCGGAGTAAAATTTAGCCTAATAAATACATTACTGTTAAATTGGCGGCTCTTAAACGGGCCTTATTTTGCAATTAATGTGAAATTTATTTTCCTCAGAAAAATCATAATGTGAAAAATGCATCATGTTTGACATGTTGTTTGAGCACGTGTTAAACAAAGCGCATTTTAAGCAGGAAATATAAACGATAAAAAAAGACCTGTACAAGGAAGCTAAGACAACTTCTGATTGGCTGATGAACTTAGCCAACACCATGACCACGTGATCTACTGCAGAAGGAGCGATTCTCATGACTTGTCTGTTGGACTATAGAGTTTTCATGAAATCGCATGAAATTTAAAGTTTTTTATCCACTTAATTTCTTAAGAAATTAAAATAGCCAATATAGTAAATGATTATGCTTTCATGGTGTTGCTGTAATTACTACTTCCATAAATTCTAAAATTCGAACTATTTCAATTTCTAATAAAAATGACGGAATTTGAGTAAAATTTTGATTAAAGTTTGTTTTCGTATAGGAATACACTATCTACCCAAAAGTAATTGGACACCAAAATTATTCAATTTTAGACTTTTTGTCGAATAGGAAAATACTTGATGAACTATCCTGAAACTTTAGGGGTGTAGAGAGCATGTTACACTTCATACATTTCAGCGAAGGCCCCGACCCAAAAATAAAAAAATTGAGAAACCGCTTATTGTTTTGTTTATTTTTGAGAGCAACTGAAATCCAACTCATTCTATCGATGATATCTTTTTGAATTTTTATATTTGCTTGAGCTTTTTCTAAGAGTAGCTCTATACATTTGGCTAATAAATTATGGAAAAGACATTTTGGTTACGATTGCGCATGCACAGTTAAACATTATTTAGTAACAATGCTCATATTTCATCAAATATTTAATATTTTTATATTGTGATTGCAGGATGTTGGCTCTACTGTAGTTTGTCAAGTTTTCTGAAAATGACATTGCATTGGGTTAAAAAACCCTGCATGTTAGAAACAAAAAAACTTACTAAAAATTTCTATTTTTTTTAAAGAAAATAAAAAATTTATATCTCTATGAAAATGCAAATGAATACAGACAATAAAAGAAGCTTCATAATCATATGCTACAGCTACAACACATTCAAGCATTATTTTTTTTGTTCAATTTTTTGCTGATCCCCTATTTGACTTCGAGTCAAAACCTTCGCTGAAATATATGAGGTGTAACATGCATTTTACACCGCTGAAGTTTCAGTATAATTCGTCAAGTATGTTTCTAGACACTCCTGAGTGGATGGCCCCTTACCGTGGGTCAGGGGTTTGGGTGCTTCAGGGATTCTGTGAGCTATGCTGGTTGTAGCACTGCTACTTTAGGGTCATCCTTACCAGAAAGGTCATGGTTGAGAAGTGAGAAGAAGAGTATCCAAACAAACATATATATCATGATGTCGACGACTGAGAGAATTCATAATGCATCGAGTGTGGATCAGGTTAAATTCGCCCGCGTTCGGGAGTTAGGCAAAGTCTCTCGTTCGAAAAAAAGTCGACAGTCTCTCGCCTGTTATCTCGGAGCAATGCCTCCGAGAAGCCCCACCAGTGCACTCGCTATGCGCTTGGTAAAATGGTCGGGAGCAGCGCATAACTTCACCCAGGAGGAGAAACTGGTAAAGCACAACGGGATCGGGTGCTGTCAATCGGCACTTGGAACGTATTCTCCATGACAGGAAAGGAATCAGATTTAGTGGAGGAAGCCAAACGGTATCGACTGATATCATAGGTATTACCTCTACGAAACGTCCGGGTTCTGGAACTATGGACTTAAAAGGAGGGTGGAAGCTCTTCTACGCAAGTGTCGACCCTAACATGACTGCCCAGGCCGGAGTGGGGATACTCTCAAGTCCCCGGCTGGCAGATTATGTTGCAGATTGGACCCCTTTACGTGGAAGACTGTGTCTCCTAATGCTTCAGATAGGGAAATGGTCTCTCTCTCTATTAGTTGCATATACTCCGAATGCAGTCAGAGTGCCCACTCTTTCTAGATGAAGTTCATCCTGATTTTAGCAGGAGAGGGAGTGCAGAATCTATTATCCTAGTGGGCGACTTCAAGGCACACTGATGACCAAACGTGGAAAGGCGTGATTGGGAGGAATGGTGAATCAGATTTAAATGCGCTTGGGAAGTGCTTGTTGGATCTCTGTTGTAACAATGGACTTTCCATCATGAACACTTTCTTCCAGCACAAGGATGTTTATAAGTATACCTGGTACAGGGATGCAACGAACCAGAAGTCACTGATTGATTTTGTAATCATGTCAGCTGCCCTATTCCGTTCAGTGTTGGATACTCGTGTAAGGACAGGGGCAGAACTATCTATTGATCACCACCTTGTTGTCTGCATTTTGCGGTTCTCTGAATCCATGCCAACCAAGCAAAATACCAGGTCCAGACAGACTTGGCGTTGGAGGCATTGGAGGATAGAGCTGTGATGAAGAAATACCCAGTGAACGTGGTACTGTTGAAGAGGAGTGGCAGTTTTTTAAAACTGCTGTGATTACTTCGGCTGCATTGTGCTGTGGTCGTAAGCGGCTGAGTGTGGCGTAGGGCGGTGAGAAAAGGACTGCGTGGTGGAACGGTGAAGTCCAAGAAGCTGTCAAGGCAAAGAAGGAAGCCTATTTGCTATGGCTAGCAAATAAGTCATCTTCGAGTCGAGTGCGGTACACTGAGGCGCGAAAAGCAGCAGCAAAGACAGTATCAACAGCTAAAGCCAAGGCCTGGGAGAAGTTCGGGGAGAAATTGGAGGCAGACTGTGGTTCAGCAAATGAGGTATTCTAGCAGACCGTGCACCGCCTCCGTTGAAAGAAGTCTCTTTTATCACAAACTATTAAGAGTTCAGATGGGAGGCTTCAGAGAGCTTATTGCTTAGGCGGAAGAATACTTTGCATCTCTTCTTAATCCGATGAGAGCAATAACTGAGGAACATGAGGTGCACCTTGGAGCGGAGATTAGTCACGGTAGTATCACCGAAGCAGAAATCATCTGAAGTCCCTGATGATTGGCAACGCTGCAGGTGATGATGAAATCTGGTATTAGATGTTAAAGGCCTTAAACCAGGATGGTATCCTCTAGCTGACAGGGTGTGTCAGGTTGCTTGGTTTCCTGGCCAGTCTCGTAAGCAATAGCAGACAGGAACTGTGATCCCTATCTTCAAAAAGGGAGATCAGAGAGATTGCAAAAACTATCAAGGCATCTCTTTGCTCAGCATTCCTAGGGAAGAATACGCTAAGTGTACGCTAAATGTCTGGAGAAGAGAAGTCGGGAAATAGTCTCGCCCTCAACTGGAAAGTGATTTATTTGCAAGCCATAGCAAATAGGCTTTCTTCTTTGCCTTGACAGCTTCTTGGACCTCATCGTTCCATCATGCAGTCCTTTTTTCATCCTTTCCTGCGCCACACTCAGCCGCTTACGACCACAGCACAATGTAGCCGAAGTAGTCACAGCAGATTTAAAAAACTGCCATTCCTCTTCAATAATATTACCACGATCATTGGGTAGTTCTTCATCACAGCTCTATCCTCCAATGCCTCCAACGCCAAGTCTGTCTGGACCTAGTATTTCGCTTGGTTGGCTTAGTTGGCATGGATCTTTTGTCTGGAGAAGAGAAGTCGGGGGAGCAGTGTGGTTTCCGACCTGGCCGAATCACGACGAATCACATCTTTACTCTAAGGCAAATCTTTGAGAAATCCTGGGAGTATGCAAAAGATGTCTATGCTTGCTTTGTGGACCTCGAAAAAGCATATGACAGAGTTCCTCGGGAGAAGATCTGGCAAGCGTTGCAAGAGTATGGAGTGGATGGGCAATTACTGGTTGCTATCATGTCTCTGTACGAAAGCTCTGAGATGTGTGTCCGGATAAATGGCATTAAGTCCAGACCTTTCACCGTGGTTGTTGGACTCCGCCAAGGATGCGTACTATCGTCCCTCTTGTTCATTATCTTTATAAACTGGATAGACAGGAGCAGCCGAGGCGATGAGTGTGTTTGTGTTGTAGACTGTTTAGTAGAGAGGTTGCTTGTCTTCCTTAGGTTTTCTCGCATTAACTTTCAGCTTGCACTAAACCGGTTTGCAGCCAAATGTGAAGAAGCCGGGATGAAGACCTCTGTGGCTAAGACTGAGGTTCTGGTCCTTTCAAGACAGCCTGCTCAGTGTGCTCTTCATGTTAAGGGTGCCCTATTAAGACAGGTGGAGAAGTTTAAGTATCTAGGGATTGCATTCAAAGTGATAGGCGGCAGGAAAAAGAATTGGATTCTCGATTCGGTGCAGCAAACTATATAAGATGTGAACTGTGGAGATGCGTGGTAAAGACACGAGTTGGGAAACAAAGCCAAGCCGTCTGTCTTCAAATCTATCTTGGTTCTTATTCTCACCTATGGTCATGAGTCTTGGGTAATGACCAAAGAATGCGATCGCGGGTACAAGCGGCCGAAATAAGATTTTTGAGAAGTGTGGCAGGTGTTACCCTGCTACATAGAGTGCACAGCAGCACAATAAGGGAGTCTTTAAGTGTTGAGCCGCTACTTCTCTGCATTGAGAGATCTCAGTTGCGCTGGTATGGTCACTTGATACGGATGCTGCAAACTGGTTATTTTCTAAGCTGGTCGGTAAGATACCAAGGAGTCGACCTAGAACCAGGTGGCTAGACTATATGGAGAATCTGGGTTCGAGTCGCTTGGGTATTACCAGGGAGGACATGCGCCTGATGGCGGAAGATCGCGATCGCTGGAGATCCTCCATAGGGCTGCTGCCCCCGCGACCTTAACGGATAAACGGGTTTGAAAAGTAAGTAAGTAAGTAAATAAGTAAGTAAATATTTTTCTAGATATTCGATAACACGTATAAAATCGAAAATGTAAATGTATTTAAATTCTACCTGTTTTCAATATTTATTAAAATCTTTAGCATTTTGAATTTGTTACACGAATAAAATTTCATTAAAGAAGGGAGTAAGATATTTACTAAAGCAAATAGGGGGTGTGCTCCATCTTCCATTGATACAACTACTAGAGCTTCTTCCTATTATTCGGTTATTAGCTTTGGCTTTGTATTCCACAGTGTTGACATGTATGCTGGAGGAATAATTCTCAGATAACTCGCAGTACGGGGGAATGCTGGGTCTTCCACAATAGAGGGTATCATTAACTTAAAAGAAATAAAATCATCAGTCGACAACAGTGGAGTGTACATTTACAATCATCAGTTCATAGTCTATGGTATTTCAGTAAGAAAATAAAATTTCAACGAAAAAAATTTACCCAATAAAATTTGTACTTCACAAAGTCGAATTGTAGTTTTTACATGGAAGTTAATCTGTATTCTATTGGTTAAATTTGTTCTATTCTTGTTTCCGCAAATTGCTTGCCATTTCTGCTTCAAAAGGTTTGAATCATCTAAAGGAAAATGTAAAACTTCTCGTTTACATGGGACGAAAGTGAAAATGAGTTTTTCATTCTGATATTTATTTATGAAATTACCGTAAAAAATGAAATATTGATTGCATTTAAGTGTATTATCTACTTTTGCATCTTTGTTGCTCTCAGAGATTGTTGCAATTTTGGAAGAATGAAAATTAACGTCTAAAGAAAGATTAAAATAAAAACATTAAAAATTGAAAGACTTTCATAGTTACTACAGTAAAACTAAGCAATTAATATAAACTGGCTGATATAAAAAGTGGAGCACCCAGAAGGAGTAGTTGAAAGTGAATGAAACGGAATATGATGAAAGAACATGTGACTTTATTGTGGTGATTACAATATGAAATAAAAAAGAATGACACCATGCTTTTATGTGGTTCAGAATGGTGTCAAACAGCCTTTGGGTCCTCTCCTGAGGCAATTAAGTCCACAGTTGTTGCAGCTGACCCTCCAGATCCCTCAGGTTGTTACTGGGACGGAGTCTCCTTCCAATGTCATCCCACACGTGTTCAATGACGGAGAGGTCCGGGGATCTTGCTACCCTCGGGAGGACCTCAATATCCCACCGTGCTCTGTGTGGGTGTGCGTTATCTTGTTGGTACAATGTCCCGGGGTGCTATACCAAAAGGGGTAGGACATGCGGACGCAGAATGTCTGTGACGTATCGCTGTGCCGTCAAAATCTGCCGTAGCCCTATTAGAGGTGACTTGAAGGAATATCCGATGGCTCCCACATAACACAATGATGCCAAGGGTTATGTATGTATGTCTCTACACAATATGGGTTATACTCTCTACCCTCGACGCCGCCATACATGTTCATCGGAGGTCATGGTGAAGCGGGACTCATCGCTAAACATGATGCGACGCCATTCGTCCTCTGCCCATGCCTCACGACGCCGCCATACATGTTCATCGCAGGCGTTGGTGTTGTGGTGTTAATGGCAACCGACGCATGGGGCGGTAAGACCCCAATCCGGCGGATGCGAGTCGTCGAGATACTGTGCGGAAACTCGCGGGGTGCTGTAGAGTCTCCAATAAATGATTGCGGATGGCGGGTTCCGATGCCATGTGATCGCCATACTTGGAGCGCCATACGACGATGCTCCTTTGGGGTGGTGTTTGTTTGTTGATCCGAACCTGCACGACGTGCATGGGTGCCCTCATGTACCCAATGGTTCCAACATCGGGGCACTGTGGCATCTGAGTGGCTCACATGCCTGGTAATTGCACGATACGACCAACCAGTCTCATGTAGTCTCTCAAATGCTGTCAATTGGTGGATAGGATATCTAACGCGTCTTTGTACAGGACAGTCATCCTCTCTGAACTTCTTGCGTAACTGTCGGACTCACAACAGCTGACTGGTAACAACTTAACAACATGGCGGTGACATGACGAATGCACTCTGGTGAGCGTTCTAGACATTGCAGATCCTTGTGAATCTAATCGTTTTACTGACACACCAATGGTATGGATGATGTACCGAAATAGGATAATATTGGAGCACTCCTTCTGGTGGATGCTTCACTTTTATTGCCAGTCAGTTTATATATATTTGATATTAATTATTTACAAAATTTCTGATGGAGTTGATGCTTATTAGACACTTCCCTAATTTCAATAATAGAAGAAAGCAAAATTGCTGTTCATAAACTTCTATTTTTGCATCCTACCCAATATAGGATAATCGATTAGCTGATTCCGAAGGTATACTTCAATTCCGATTAAGAGTTTAAAAAAATCATAGTCTGATAACAAAAATATTCTTTATTTTTAAATGATTTTTAATTCTAAGTATTTTAGGAAAACAACTAGATTTTTAAGTCTAAAAATACAGCGTAAACATAAGTAAGAAAACAGTTTATGCCTAACAATGAGACTGTTGTCCTTTCTGCATAATTCCGGAATGGTGATAGGAAAAGAAGTTTTTAAGAAATGTATACAAGCAAACTTAAGGGTTTGAATAAATAAAAGCAAATCAAATTTGAATGAACTTATCAAAATTGCTGCCAGTGTAAACGAATATGGCTATTGTTGGACAACGTTGAACGAGTTCACCTTTTTATAATTATAAAGTTGTAATTAATTAGAATCCTCTTTCTAGGGACTCGTTTTTCAGCGAAATCGCCATTTAATGGTTACTTCCAATTTCTCTTGAAATATCAGTTGGTTCAACAAGAAACCTTGTATTTAATATTTATTTAATATTCTGGACGAATTATAATTCAATAAACATCTTTGATTTCAATTTCTGCGATTTATAGCAAAGGACAGCTTTTAGATTATGAAATTTATACAAATAACTAACCTTCAGCGTACATATGAACGAAATAGACTTTTGCGATGAATACTTGGGATCCGATAGATCTTGTCAAGGTTCCAGATATGTTCAAATTAAAATCACGATTTTTTGTAACATTTTTAGAAATGCAACTACTTAAGTTCATGTCTATTAATAAGTCAGTTGGCTGTACAAGTGTTCCAGCATAAGAAACACTTAAAATTCTCCGATGTAATAAATTTAATCCTTAGAAACGAAAAAAAAATTAAAATTCATTTAGGTATAGTTTTGTATCTTGTACCAACATTAATAGTCTAACCTCTTATCCATATATAATATTTTAAATAGCTTGCATGTCCACTTCGACCACTTTGGCATCATCATTCTTGTTCGTTACAATGTGGTCGAAATGGGCATCCAAACTATTTATAAAATTATATGTGGCAATTATACAAAAATTTTTATCTTCTTTCTTTCATAACCATAGTTTTATTCTACAGGGTCGAGTCACTGAATTATGACCGCCATGTAGGACATGTAAATACGGTTGTGCTCATTCACACGGGGAGGTGGGGGGCAGATAAACCTACCTGTTGAGAGACATATAAAGGTGGTTTAGAAGGAACAGTTCACAGAGAAATAGTCGCCGTCATGGGTTAATCACGCGACCTAACAGACCTTGAAAAAGGTACGATCATCGAGTATTGTGCAAAAGGCGGCAGCATTTCGCAAACCGTATCTTTCGTGAACTCTTCGCGTACTGCCGTAGTGAAGGTGTACAATGAATGAAAGAATGGACAAGATGTGCAACAGAGGCCTGCAAACTGTAGAGCTGTTAACGAACAGGGTGAGCGGCGCTTGCGACGGCTGTTTAAGAGTGATCGACGCGCTATCTCGATACATTGACAGCCCAAATGAACGAGGAATGCACCAGAAAGCTATCGAGAACAACTATGCAATGCACATGGTGCACCTTGGCCTCTGCAGTAGACGTCTAGTTTCAGCACCCATGTTGACAAGTGTGCATCGCAAGAAACGACGTGCGTTGCATTGCAGTACAAACTGACGTGTTACCAGTGAGGTTATGAGCTTGAGTCCCACTGGTTGCACCAGTAGATCCTAGGATCTGAGATACTATTCAGTTTCTCGCTTATAGTGTAATAGATTGTGAACTGATTACACTTCACAGTACTGCCAGTACAAAAATCAATTTTATTATGGATCAGTGAAAACTAATAAAATTAGCTTACAACTCATTTTATGCAGGGTTAAAGATTATGTACGGATTATGTACGGAGGGTTGATTCAGATAAAATGAGACGACTTTGCAGTTCTGTTATGATGGTGTAATACCATGGCACCACCATCGGTTGTGTTCGATGTGAGAACCACGTTGTTGGACTATCGCCCGGCACCGTAATTTCCACTGAAGTAGGCTGAGTTTGAGGGACTCCATGGGAAGTTCGTTCCACACCTGCTGACACACTTTCCATAGCCCATCAACGGTTCTTGGTCGGCGACTTCCGAGCCGTCGTTCAGGAGACCAAAACCACAGAAATCCATCGGTGATGCGTCAGGAGATTTTACAGGCACATGAGAGAAGGGAATAACTCATATGCCCGTCTCCTGTTCCATTTTCCTGTAGTAAGCCACAGATGACTTGACAGTGTGGCTTGATGCCTTGTCCATGTGGTCCATGTGGATGCGCTTTATGACGTCGCTCCAGCCCAAGATTGTCATGAATTATTCTGGAGACTGTTGCCTGTGAAATAGCTTTCCTTTGGGCTAGACTTCTCTGTATGGGGAGATTTTCTTTCAGCACTTCAGACCGGATTTCTCGCACCATCTGAGCTGGGCGTGTTGGCTGGGGCTTGTTTCTTGTCTGCTTCTCTGCTCGTCCACGTTCATTGGATGGTCGCAATTTGTTCTTTTTGATTATTCGACCCACAGTAGCTTTGGATACCACAATACCATTTCGTTTGCATAATTCCACAATGCACGAAAGACTGAAGTTAGCGTCGGAAAGGCCAAACATATACCATTCCCAAAAAGCTGTGATTTTGGAAGCCATATTTCAGCTCGAAATGTCCCAAATACAGCAACAAGTGTATACAACCTAATCTCTATGAATAGTGGACGAGTCATGCAAATCACATTCCGTCAAGGTCATACGCGGCGTTTAAAGTCGTCTCATTTTATCTGAATCAACCCTCCGTATTTTAAATTTCACTCTAAATATGTGACCTAGTCACTTAATACTACAATCAACTCTCATTAACTACTATTCTTGTGTATTGAATGAATGGCTTTCCTCTATCAATATATGTAACAAATCAGTCACTAATGGATCTGGCAATTCTAAGATGCATTTCAAAACGGAATCGTTACATTACACAATTTAGTGGTTTCCGCCGTCTATGAAATTAAGAATTGCATAAATTTTCATCATTTAGTGAACATTATAGTGATCTATAAACTGAATTACAATAACTGCAGTTCAAACAGTTGGCCGAGTATATCAGTCACTCATGAGCATTTAGAACTTTCGAGACTCTTTTATATTCTCTTTCGAGACGGTTACTTCTGAACCAAATGATCAGTCCAAACTGAGCCTATATTCGTGAAGTTTATTTTACTATATAACCAAATTCTCAATACGCAATTCTGAGGCAGTTATAAGGGAGGAAGTCAAGAAGGACAATAAGCGATGTAAACTTAAAGTACACTTCCCTTCACAGTAGTGATAACAAGAGTCCCAACATGGCGCCCTGCGTTCGAAATTTCCTTTGCAGCAAATAAATACAGATATCCTCTTCAACTGCAAAATATCTTAGATGAGGCTCAAATTCCAACGGGCTTAATAATAGAACAACGGACAAGACCTCTTGTCCTATAAAGGTGTACAGGAGTCAGGCCTAAAGACATGAACTAGGCAAATAGGCTTACTCCCTTATTTATGTACCATGGCTTCACACTTGCCAACAGCTCTTCCCCTTTCAAGAGCTAAGCCACAACCGAGGCTTCCGAGATTATACAGGCTAACCCATATCATGAAAAAAACTTTTTTAAACAGGCGACAAATATGGCAACAATAAAAAGGCAAAATTACCCGGGTAACCATAGCCATCCGGGCTCATAAAACCGAAATAGACATTACCTCCCAGATTTTTAAATGTAATTTAAGCACGAAGACTTGATTAAACCCATTAAAATCTTGCTTGAACAAGAATTAAACATGTTTATTTAGTTGATATAAGATAATTTTTAGAATTCAAGTTAATATGTTTCTGATTTGTTTAGAAGATGGCGGCTATTTCGGTTTTATGACAACAGATGGTAATGGTTACCCGGGTAATTTTGCCTCTTTTCGCCATCTTTATTGTTACCTTGTATAATCTCGGAAGCCTCGCCACAGCCACAACTCTTTTTTTTTCGTATTTTTACTTTTTTCAAAAAATGCCCTCCATTGGTGTGTCATTGCATGGTCAGCCAGTTGTTTCATCTTTATTACAAGGCAATACAATTAAACAAATACACTACTGAGAAGTAAGCATCAATAAGAGTAAACAGAGTATAAACAAGATTAAACAGAGTATAAAAAAACCGACTTTAATGAAACTTTCACTATCGTCTAGCTATAACCAGTCCATATCTTGAAAACTACTGAACCGATTTTGATGAAACTTGGACTCTTCCCTAAGTTGAAAGATACATAATCCAATAAAAAAAGAATTATTGCAGTTCGATTTATAATTTCTGAGAAATACGTGGACAAACATACTTACATACACTTATGAAATTTGGAACACCTGTTTAAAAACCCACATAGACTAGCATATACGAATATTGTGCAATTCCAAAAATATTACATACATACGAGTCGAATTGATAACCTTTTTTGAATTCGGTTAAAAACAAGAAATAATTAAGAAACCACCAAAGAGAATTAAATAACTAAAAAATGTATAACTTGAGTGCATCACTAAATAAACTCGTGACAATCATATCACAAAACACTGGACCCTACCACTGGAAAAAGGTTGCATTTTTCAATAAGTTCCGTTTTCTACTCCATCGAATCGATGGGCGCTGGCATCGGCCGGGAGACATCCGATTACAATTGTTGGGCGGCAAAAAGTTGGAGTAATGAGCTGGGGCGGTGTAATGTTTTGGGGCATGTTTTCGTGGTTCATACTTCATCTGGAAGGTACCGTCAATAGCCGTACATACTTATCCATCGTTGCCGACTAGGTGTATCCCTACATGGCAATTGTTTATCCTGCGAATTATGGCATCTTTCAACAGGATAATGTCACATGCCACGTGGCCAAAATTTGCCGTGCATGGTTCGAGGAGCATGAGGATGCTCCAAACTCCCCAGATCTTAATCTTTGCGAGAATCTCTGGGAACATCTGGATCGACACGTCTGGCAGCAAGACCCTCCACCCCGGAACTTTTATGAGTTACGTGATGCTCTGGTGTTCGCATGGACACAGATGATCTGGTGTTGCTACCTTCCAAGCACTCATTGAGCATGACCGTCGCCAAGCTGCTGTTTTGGCTGCAAAAGGAGGCTATTCGAGTTATTAAGTAGGTGGTCATAATTCAGTGACTCATCCTGTATTTATTATTAATTAGGCCAGCTATTATTTTTATGCTTTGACATAGAAACATTATGTTTATGGCATGTAAGTTTACAGGGTAATTCAAATTAAACTATCTATTCAGGGCCCTGTAGTGGAGTGACCAAATGGCTTCAAAATTGGAGGGTATGTTATTGAGGAAATCGGGAAAATATTTTGATAACAATAACATGTCGTTCTCGAACTGGCCACCAGGGAATAATGTGATGTTGCCAACAATAACAGCGACCTTCATTTTCATGACCCTATAAAAAGATGTGTGATCCCGACAGAACAATTGACGATAACCACAATGTCGTTGCCAGACGGCGCCTTACTGCAGAAATTGTTTTATCTGAACAACGAGAATGCTATTGCGGCGATAACATGTCTCCGAGGATTCATCAGCCGTGCGTTCTCAACAATGTGGCCACTAGTGGCCATCCCTTCACCCGAATTAACTCCCTGCGATTTTTGGCTTTGAGGTTATCTCAAAAACGTTGTTGAACGTGGAGGCATTCATTCACTGGCAGAGTTGAAGAACAACATTGTCTTCCAGGCACGAAATATCTCTTCTAATCAACTGCTTGCTGCTTCAAGACATGGAAAACTGTCATCTAGAAACTACCATGCCTGAACATAGAAACACGGCATGCCTGAACATAGAAACTGGTGGTTTTGAAAACGTGGACAAACATACATACAACCACTAATATACATAAGATTAAAGTTGAAGCACTAACGTAAGATTGTGACGTTGAATTTACTTCTGTACGGAACGTTCATCCAGGTAATTGGTATATGTAATGGACTTCCTTAATGGCCAACTGATGCTAAACGGACGTTGTTGGCAGCGCCACGTTTCGCTCTGGTGTTCGGTTTGAGAACAACATATTGTTATTATCAAAATCGCTTCCCCTGCCTGAATAGTCAAAGAATGACTACAGCTTTGAAGCCGGTCCACAGGTCACTCCGCTACAGGGCTCTGAACAAGGATATTTGAATTTGAATCACCATGTACTTGTAATTAACAACAACTGACATGAAAATGTTAATCTTATATTTTAAGATAAATGCATCAAAGAGATTAATAAAAATTATTTTTACTGCATGTCGGCGCTTCCTCATTCCAAGTGCCATGGCTAACACAGATGATATTTTCAACGCCGTCTAATATAAAGCTCTCGTCGCAAGAATAGGTTGCACTGCTATTAAGTTCATAGTAACCCAATACAGGTTCAAAATTTCCATTGAAAGGGCTTTCAGGGCGCCCACAAAAATGTGTCGGATCTAAAAAAGAAAAAATACGTGCGAATATTTGCAACCAAAAAATATGAAACAATTTTTTTAATTACGAAATCTTTTGCACGTAAGAAGATAAAAAAGAAACAAAAGAATCATTCATAATGTACTTACTTAGTGCTGCTTTTCATGTTGAATAAATTGAGATGACTTCAGTCAAGTTTCAGCACTCGCATTTGTTGTTAGTGGTATAAATAATTTTATTTCACTATAACTGTACAAGAGTCGACTTTCGCCATAACATTAAACCCTTGTTAAAATATATAATTACAACTGATGATGCCATAAGAAAGGCGAAAGTCGACTCTTGTATAGTTATAGTGAAATAAAATTATTTATACCGCTAACAACAAATGCGAGTGCTGAAACTTTACTGAAGTCATCTCAATTTATTCAAAAGAATCTTTTTCAACACTTCAATTATACTGTTAATATCAGCACAATAAATGCCTTTGAATTTTCATTATACAAATGAATTTTAAGGAGTTACTCACCTAATGCTATTGAAGGTAAAATTATCACAGGAGCAATCAGAAAGATCACAACCATCGTTTCGAAGAAAAAAATTACTATTATCTTGAAAGTTGTTTTTTTTAAAGAAAATATGACTATAAGGCTGAAATCATTTATTTTCAAAACACCAAGGATATGATCTAAGAAATGAAGAGTAAGTGAACGACGTACCATTAAATTTCCTCGTATGTAAACTTCGAAAAAATGCCCGAAAGCGTGGACAATTTTTAACCACCAGAGATCAAGGGAAAAAATTCAAATTCAATTCCACAAGATAATTTTTATCCCTAAAAGATACATTCGTGGATTAAAATGTGAATCATTGCAAAGGATTCATTAGTGATAGACTCCATTAAATGTGAAGGATTAGTATTCTCTACTCTGAACAGTACGTAATTCTGAAATATTAATAATTGTATTTTCCGTAATCATAATCCGATGACGAAACGTTATTTTTATTGTCAACTCAAATTCATGTAAATTAATTTAAAGGAAATTCTCTAGAACTTGCTTATATTACTAGTAATGTTGACGTTTTTAACGACATTATTATAGATGGTTGCTGATAAAGTAATACACAAACATTTTTTTTAATCGGCCAATAATAAATAAAGATAAGAACGTTATAAATGGAGAGTTCTCTGTAGTGTCCTTCTTGATGAAGTTGATGAGCCCTTGCAGTATACAGGATGTTCAAAAAGTCTGTTAAAGGTGTATACTTTAACAGGTGTCAGAGGTGTCAAATCAGGAGACCGAGGTTGGTACTCAATAGCACCTCTTCGAAGTACCCACCGTCTGGGAAGAGTTTCATCCAGGTACGACCTGACAACACGATCGTAGTGAGGCGGGGCTCCATATTGTAGCATGTAAAAACGTTCATCGCCATACAGGGTTAGGGTGGCAGCCAAAATCCTTGTTTGCAGCATATCAAGATACACTTCACCGGGAAAAGTGTTGAATTATGCCTCGTCAGATCACACAAACTTCTTTGCAAATTCCTCATCCTCGCGAACTATGTGCACAAACCAATCGCAGTACTCCATCCTTCGATCCGGGTCGTCCTCATTCGTCGTGTATAGCAAGCCTTGGAATGTACACTTTCCACTTGCGCCCTTCAGAATACGTCTTACACTTGACCAGATCACCCCACTTTCGAGCACTACCTGGTTCATTGGTTTTTGCGGTTTTGGATATAATGTTGCAACACCACAGCACTGAACGCTAGACGTGGCCTGCCGGATCTTTCCTTGTGCACATCTTTAGCAGTTCCATCGGCTTCTTTACTTGTCCACATCTTGTTCGGGAAAACTCAGATTTTCTATGTAAAAATAGATATAATTTAAGTTTCTATTTTTTCTATTCTTTAAGTTTTTTTTACTGTTTTGCAGACAGTGATTGTTGAGTATATATTGTTTTAATAAATGTTAATTAAAAAATCTCCACGTGATTATCACTGTCTGTAGCTAGTTGTCCCTCGCGAATAATTTTCGTGATCACCAGGATGTGTGTCCCACTATTGTTGATGTTCTTTCCGTGGTTACTTTTTTTTTAATTTCAGACAGACCACTTCCAGCTTCTGGCTTGACCAATCGTCCCTCCTTCTGGTCCTCCACGTCATTCCTAACTTGCAGCATGGCGTTCAACTTCCATTTATCATTTTAATTCCAATGCTCTGCGAATTCCTCTTACCCTGCCGTTCGATGTTTAGTTTTTTATTGAATTTCTCACTTTCTCGCGGCAGCCATGGTTCTTTATCGAGCAGCATTGTTTTGCGGGTTACCCCATAAGGTAATAATGAAATTTCTTTTAATGCTATTTCAACAATACCGCGCACAGGGGATGCCATGCTGCACAATTTCATTTTTTATTTCCCATTAATAATTGATTATCATTTCGCAGTCTTTCTTTAGACATTTAATGGGAATTTGAAATTTCTTTTCCTTATTCTTTATAAGGAATTGGTCTGTCTCAATCCTTTTTTATATTTAAAGTTAATTCGCTCAATGTAGCGATTAATATTTCTCGTTACAGTGTTTTGCTGTATTTAACGTACATTTAAGTATTTCTTTATTGTATTCCGAGAAATATTTTTTCTTTTGTAATTGAGATCGCAATGCCTATTCCTCAATTATATCATATTGTATAGAACATTCTTGTGTATAGAATATTTTTGATATTTTATAAATAAATATTGCATATTTTAAACCAAAATAAAAGTGTTTTAACGAGCCACGTTCATTCTTAAGTTTCGGGGTTTATTTTAAAGTATCACCCCTTAAATACTATTAATTTTTCTTCCCCCTCTGAACAGTTAGAACTTATCGCGAATACGGGAAATTGTCGACATGTTGGATGCCGTGTTTCAAGCTATCTCTGCCACTGCCGTTGTGTCTCGAGAATGTTCTCATACTTCCAGTACCATTTCAACACAGCCTTGCGTTCCACAAATAATAATCGTGCGTCAGCCATTATTGACTGTCTTTTCCTGATGGCTCGCTCGCCCGATCACTAGCGCCACCTTCACGACAAATTTCATAGTTTCATAGTTACACTACCCTTCCGCATGAGATTAGTAAGTATAAGTCTTTTTGTTTTGAAATTATTGAATTAGAAACAGTGAGTAACACGAAGTTTATGGAGGGCTTACAGTACTTAGCGGAAAAAAACACAAGATTTCCCGACCGGTTTCGCTGTTTTTCCATGTTTTATCAAGGGTTCATATGAAAGGTTTGTTAGCAATAAAGGGGCTAGCAAGCCTTTCATACAACTGTATGTACCCTTGATAAAGACTGGAAAAAACGGCGAAACCGGTCGGGAAATCTTGTGTTTTCTTCCTCTATGTACTGTAAGGCCTCCATAAACTTCAATAAGAAGGACAGTGAACCATATTTTTATAGTGAGTAATATTTTGGACCTCTCAGTATAATCTGAACTCCAATTGACTCTTATATGAACTCTGAATTATCAATATCCCTTTAAAAATAGTAAATGAATAAATACATGTATAACTCTGTGCTCAGAATTAATGAATTTGTGGATCATTAAATAATTTGGAAATGTCTCCCCCCCCCCCAATTTAAGACGAAATAGAACATTGTGTAACCAAACAGTCTTATTTACAGTGGAGCGTGTTGTATAAGTTCCTCCAGTTTCGAAGCCCAAAAGCACATGGGCCAGTCACGTAAATGTGAGGGGCGGGGGCATCTTAGTGAACAAAGAAATACCTATGTTTATCTACTTTATAGAGTCGATAAATGGTGACTCAACAAAGGTTAATCCTGTAATCTAGCTCAAGCCACACACTGTTTACGGTGGTTGTATTGGTTGGAAGGCACACTTCTTCGAACTTAACAACGTCATTGGGTCATTAGTAGCAACTATATTCTTGATTCTTTGACGAAGCTCTGGCAAGTCTTTTGTTAAAAAGAGATGTAAACCTTATCTTTTACATTAACTCCAAAGGAAAATTCACATGAAGCAAGATCAAGTGACCTTGGAGGCAAGAAGGGCCGATTCATCGTCAGACTTAAGCCCAATCGAACCCTTCATAATACAACCACAAACGCTGCTGTGTCTGTCACAAACAAAACTTGCTGTAATTTCCCCCACCCTTTGATGCGCTGTTTTCTTTTATGTGGCATGGCCAGATTTAGAAATCCTAGAGGAGCTTATGCAACACGCTGTATATACAGGGCGATTCAAAAGTTACTGTGCAGTAGTGGATGGAAACGCGTACAGAGGGCGACATGCCTGAGTAGCAAAATGTTGCTGACAACGGAACAACGTGTTCTCCTACTGGTGCCTGCTCTTTCGCTGGACCTCATACGTCTCGATTTCGTCCTTTGGGGTGCCTGAAAGGTAAAATGTATGCAAACAATGCGCACATTTTGCCTGAGCTGAAAGAGGAAATCACCACTGAAATTCAGCAAATCTCACCAACCATATTGAGCAAAGTATTTCACAACATGCAACTGTGTGCTAACTAAAGCACTGTAAAAAGAAAGTATAGACAACTTGTGGCAGGCAGCCATTTTGATTGCTATTTTGATACGATGATTGCCTCTTGTTTTGCAGCACTTCCGAGGCACATTCCTCTCTAACTTTTGTCAAAAAGAAGTGTCCAGTCTGCAAGTTGTAAGTTTTAATTTACTGCAAAACAAGAGGCGATCATTTTATCAAACAGGAATCAAAACGGCTACCTGCCACAAGTTGTCCATACTTTCTTTTTACAGTGCTTTAGTGCTAACTGATGTCGTGAGGCCGGTAGCAGGCGTTTCCAGCATCTATTGTTAGTGGATGCCACCTCCGACCAGCCACTGCTTTTGAATCACCATGTATTATCCAATTAATTCTTTGGTGGAATAAAATGTCGATTTGGCTTTTCTTTAAAGCGATACAAATTTTTACTTTTTTTCTTTAAGGTCCAACTGCCATTCGAATGTGTACACTATGAAGACATTAAATGTATCATTAAGAAACTTTATTCTGTTCTTTAAAGTTTCTCTATCTCTGTTTGTGATCAGTCTACTGGTCATTCTGTTTCACGAAGCCAAGACGTCTACCATCTCTGAAGCTAATGGAAGTAACAACTCGGCAGTGAGTGTAACTGTGCTTAAGAAAGAAATCCTCTATAAAATCACTGATACATACCAGTTCTTCAGTCCCGATGTCACTGTTGAATGTGAGTGTCTGTGTACCGATGATAAAGACACCATGGCTTGCAGCCGCGAAACTTACAGCAGTCATTACCTGTGTGGCAGGTTGTGTAATGCAACGACAGGGTGCACTCCTTACGACAACCATGGCAAGAATCCCAGCGTCTGCACCAAGTATTATCGAATGTGTTGTCAAACCTACTTTTCCACTTACTCCTATTTGCCAGAAACAGAAGCTATAAAGTACACTGCGTTACACTTAGAATACGACAAAACAATTTATTGGTTAAAATTAGATTCCAAGCAGCATGGAATCAACTAAAGTCTATTGCTGGAAAGCAACATAAAACAATGGTCCTTAGAAAACGACAGAATCATACGTTTTCATTATGATGAATCCTTAGAGAACTTAAACGGCAAATGGTTTTTCTTAGAAGAAGGCAAAAAGCAATTATT
>JAHWFO010012585.1:892135-917541 GCA_023313115.1 Rhysida immarginata
ACTTCCATAAAAAAAGAAAGAAAGCAATTCGAGTCTTTTCTTATTTGAAAATTTAATTTCCTAATCCCTAATGGCATTAACCTTAGCAAAGACACCATTTTTTCACTATCTTTCCCATATTCCTCTCTTTCACCTCCAGTACAATCAAACTCCAAATAATTTCTTAGGTGTTAACAATTAAGATTTTGAAATTTGAAAATGTAAACTATCCAGTAAGAAAGTGTTTTGATCAAGACTATTGTTAGGATTGGCTTGGATCAAATTGTTAAGCTTTTAACAATTTAAAAAATAATTGTCTTCGTTGGTTATACCAACACCTCCTAGAAAGAAAGCCAAACAACTGACACGTCATACATTGTTACATCATCACAAGTCGACCCGTAGCCCACGAGAAAGACAGGCCTGGGCACTCAAAAATCACCTGACCACAGTAGTCTGAACAACAATCCAAGCTTCATTGTTTCCAACAAACGAAAAAATACTGATTGTTAAAATCCAAGTTGGAGACAATGAAAGTTGGATTGTTGCTCAGACTACTATGATCAGGTGACTTTTGAGTGCCCAGGCCTGTCTTTCTCGTGGGCTACGAAGTCGACCAAATTTAAGGCTTATCATTGGTAGAAATACGGTTAACAATGGTCGAAATATGACGATGTAACAATAGATGACGTTTCAGTTGTTTGGCTTTCTATCGATACTCTGTCGAAGCAACGCCACCTAAAAAACAAAGCCTTCTCACTGCCTGTGGACTGCGTCATCAAACCAGGGCTGACAATCCAAATTTAATTGTTTATAACAAACGAAAAAACGCTGATTACAACAGGTGCTTTTTCGTTTGTTGTAAACAATGAAAGTTGAATTGTCAGCCCAGGTGTGATGACGCAGTGATCAGGCTTTGTTTTTTAGGTGGCGTTGGTCGAAGCCGACGCGATATAATCAAACCGTGGCACTGATTTTGTGACATCATGCAAACAGATGGATTTTGTGACGTCTTGCAAAAATAAATTTAAGAACAAAATAAAGATATTTAAAATTTAAAGTAAAATGATTTATTAAAAAAGTAAATGACCCGTGTTTGACATTAATGCATTTTATTCTACTCTACTTACTTAGTTATCTGAAATACAAAATTCATATTTAAAATACGTCACGAAAACCGATGGGATTTCAACAATGCCAAGTGACGCAGTGCCATGGCTTTGTAATGATTGCGTCGGGTTCGACTCTGTCCAATGAAAGAAAAACTGGGCGGTGTCCACTTAAATTCCCAATTTCAATTGTTACTCATTGTTAATTTTATTTAGCAACAATGTCTAACAATTGAAATTGGGAATTTAATTAGACACGCCCGGTTTTTCTTTCGTTAGACAGCGTATAGGAGGTGTTGGTTATACCATAGCCCAATAATGAGAAGTCTGTCCACTCTCGTTTTCAAACGTTGTCCAAGTTCCCTAGCGGCAGATAAACTCTACTGCAAAATCCATTGTTTACTACTGCAATCATAACGGAGACAAAATGTCGTTTATTAAATTGGAGGAATTTTAATGAAGAAATTTAATTTCCAAGTCGTTTACAAAAAACATTTTCCTATTTTTTTTACTTTCAAAAAAGAAATTTCTAAAATTAAGGTTATCTCTGCTAAAAATGGTTATAACCCTAATAACATTGATGTTCTCGTTAGAAAGAGAAAATTTAGGAAAATGGTTTCCGATCTAACAACTTTAGTTAGAATCAGGGAAAAAAACTTCAAAACTATCACCCTACCTTATAATAAGTTCCTAGTTAAAGATTTGCAAAAAATTTTTAAATCGCACAACATTTCTTTTGATTTCAGCAACCCAAATCAATTAAAAAATTTACTCGAAAACCCCAAGGACCAAATACCAGATTGTGAAAAACGTTATAAAGGACAAACTTTCAGGAAAATTTTGACCAGATACAAGGAACATATAGCACACAGAAGATTTGGAAGAGCCAGCCAGTCGGCCATTGGCAAACATTCTTTGGACACTGGTCACGATTTCAAATTAGAAAACCTCACTGTTGTACAATCTGTTAATAAAAAACATCTTCTGGACGCATACGAAAGCATGGCTATCATCCAAACGAATCAGAATAATTTACTTAATTCTGATAAAGGACCGAATGGTGATTCATCGCTAATCTACTGGTGGACGACTTTAACTAATCAGTACTCCTGCATCTCTTTCCGTTAATGTATCTTTACTTATTCTTCTCGGATTGGTTGGTTTATCGTTAATTTTCGCTATAAATACCGTTTTTCCGTCGTTTGACTTCAGTTCACTTTCTCTTGAGTGGATTCACGGAGTCAAGGATTCCTGCCGAACATGAAAGCAGTGCTTTCGAAATGCGCGTATCCAGGTTGTATTTTTCTGTTATTCGTTGTGGTTAAAGAGTTTTCTTTCATTTATTATAATAATAATTATCCACATAATATTCTTTCCTTGGTTTTAATACATCACTATAGTGTTTTTCTACCATTAGTATTATCAACTTAATTCACTCTACATCCTTTCCCATAAATACGAGGTAAAGGTAATAAGGTAATTTTATAAGGTAAAAAAATATAACTTTTTGTGCTGATATAGTGGAATTTATGTCTCAGGTAAATTTTGTTTAATAAATAGTGTTAACACGCAATCATTGAAATAAAATCTCTTATAGAGGGTGTTTATGAATTCCATTGCCAGACTTGGAGAAGTGGTAGGGAAGGTCAAAACTAATAACTATTCCGAATAACATTTTTCTCACAAAAATGACGAACAAAGCTGCGTGCAAAGCAGGAAATTAGCAACGAAAGCACTAATCGGTGAATCATGACATGCAGCTCCGAATAATTTTTGTTCACATGCAGAAACGGTTATTACAATGTTACATTGAACAATTACATCAACCGTTTCAAGTGGCGACCCTGGGCTGGGATGCAGGACGTGCATCTCCGTTGCATGTTCTGTCGCACTATTTCGAACACTTCTGTTCTTTGCTGAACCTCTCTGAAGGCGTCAACGATTCTTGCTCTCAGCTCGTCAACAGTGGCTACTGGAATAACATAAACCAGGCTTTTCAAATGACCCCATAGGAAAAAGTCCAGCGGCTTTAAATTCGTGATCTGGGTGGCCAGTTAATGGGGCCATGTCTACCTATCCAACGTTGAGGGAAGGTTTCATCGAGAAACTCACGCACGGCCCGGGTAAAATGTGTTGGTGCTCCATCGTGCTGCAACCACGCCTCCTGTCTGACTTACAAAGACACATCTTCCACCAGTCCAGGCAGGATATCTTGAAAAAACGTGAGGTAATGCTCTCCATTCAGGTTTGGAGGTAGTACTTGCGGTCCGATAATCTGGTCATGTAGTATTCTAGCCCAAATGTTGACATGAAATCGTTCCTGATGGCTGGAGATGGGTAGGGTTACGTTCGTCCCAACTATGGCTGTTGTAACAATTGAACATGCCCTCCTTCGTGAATCGTGCTTTATCCGAAAATAACACAAGTGTACCGAATAAGCAACTGCACGGGTGCATGTAGATGGGTTATCTGCAAGTTTTTGCAGCACGTCCTCTTCGATATATGTTCGCATAGTCCTTGGAGAACTAGCATCATGCCTGTTGGTAGAAATTGTCCCGTTTCCCGTAAGCGCCGGTCAATCGCCACAAACGTTGCACGACAAGGATGCCGTCTACGAGGGAACCTGTCGCGGTAGAGCCTTGCAGATTTTCGTCTGCCATCTCTCCATACGTGAACTCATTCATGTTGAGATCTTTGCAAGTGTGGTGCTTCTGCTTGTATGTACTTAACGGACTCTGCCTGGTCACCCTCAATGAAGAATGTGATTACCCGTGCGTTCTGATTCACCAATTAGTAACCAATTAGAAAAGTGGCGCTGCATGTACATTCGGGCCAAAAACGCCTGCAGCGCCGCCCTATCGATAGACAGAAAATTTACTTTCATTTTCACTTTCAATGAAAACCTCTATCGCAGGTCACGGTCGGCCCTGATTCGATCTATGCGGCACCTGGCGCGATCTGTTTTCTTTAGCTTCTCGAAACAATGGAAAATGGCCGAAGCTCGATGACCATAAATATCTGTAGACCGTGGTATTCAGTTTCAATGAAAATCTCTATCGCAGGTTGCGGTCGGAATAGTGCAATCTATGCGACACCTGGCGCGATCTGTTTTCCATAGCTTCTCGAAACAATGGAAAATGGCCGAAGCTCGATGACCATGAATATCTATAGACCGTGGTTGTACTATAAAGAATAGTATTATTATCTCATGACCATGAAATGTGTATTAAATTTTATATACTCAATTGTTAAACTGGGTGTAATTTATTTGAATAACCATAAAGTAAACCATGTACAGTGATAAGAAAATGAAAATAAGGGTTATTACACTCGTAATTCACTAATTTATCCTTTGTTGGTCATTTTGAGAAATTAATTTTTTTTATTGCACCATTCGTTTACCATAGTCCAAATCGCATACCGTCCAGTTTATAATCGTTAAGGAGCACTATTTTGAATCGCTCTGTATAAAAGCTATTTTTATTTACCAGCTTGTTCGGATATTTTTGGAATTATCTTGTTTTGGAAATTAATCGTTGTTGAAATTGCTTCGACGTTGTCTAATTTTTTGGATGTTTTTAAAATTCCGTTTGAAACGTTTTTGCCATATTTTACATTTTTTGGAAGACTATTTGGTTAAACTTTTCAGTAATGGCACGTTCGACTTTACATGGTAAATATCTTCTTAAATGAATTGTATTCTCGTTGTAGAACTTTAATGTCTCTCTATTTTAAATAAAATTCTTCTGTTGGTCTATGTAATTTTTCCAAACAAATTTTGTAGTTTTTAATGTCATTCAAGTATTTTTTAAATTTTTTTTTTAATTTATTTCATTATTGAGGGTTATTATGAGGGTCGTCCAGAAAGAAAAAACGATCGGGTGTATCTCAACAAAAAACAAAAGATATCACAACAAACTTTATTTGCAACTACCGTAGATGTTGCTCGCGACTACCGTAGATGTCGCTCGTGATGATTAAAAATTCTAACCGGTAACCAGCGAGTTGCGGGTTCGAATCCCGCCAGGGGCATGGATGTTTGTGTTTGTCTATTTTCACCATCATCCTTTCATTCCAATCAGCTAGTATCCTGGAAGCGGGAGATGCGAGCTGGAAATCCATCCATCCAAATTCTAACCGGAACATGGTTAAAAAAAAGGTGACTTAGTTTCGAATCTGCAATCCGAAACATTGAATCATGATAATGTTTTTAGATGCAACAAATATATAAATACACTGCTCAAAACAATTAAAGGAACACTTGTAGAATCCCCTACACAGGGTGTAAATAATACTTTTTAGCAATTTCATCTTCTGCAATATGAGACCTACTATCTGCCTCATAGGAAATGCCTGAAGCCAACACATTTTGCTGCCAGATGTTCTGAGAAATTTACATAGCAATATAACCCCCCGGAAAACAAAGTGGTTACATGCCAGTACACTCTTTGCTTGGAGATAACGGTCGAACATTAGAAGGTGCAGGCATTCCTGGAACGTTGTTGTTAGTGCTCTGACATGCAACGAAGGCATCTTGAAGCAGTAGCAGCTGCGAGAGCCGTAACATTGCTCCAAACGGGTCAATCATTTCGGACTGTGGCAAATGCCCTCAATGTGTCCTCTTCCGTCATTTTCTGACTGTGGACACGATTCCAGGCGACTGGCCAGTACAAACGAAGAGCTGGGCAAGTCGCCGACGCTCAACAACCGCCAATCAAGATCGTTATGTGCGGACTTGTGCCCTGCGCCGAAGAACCTCAATGGCCAGAGACCTGAGAAATGACCTGCAGATGTCAACTGGGGTAGCTGTTTCAGATCAAACAGTTCGGAACAGATTACGTGAAGTTGGCTTGAGAGCCAGACGACCAAATCGAGTGCCTAGGCTAACCCGGCAGCACATACAGGCGCGACTAGAGTTTGCACATCAACATGTCACCTGGCAGCTTCTGGCGTTCTGTTCTCTTCACAGACGAGTCAAGATTCCGCCTGACCCATTGTGATGGCCGTCTACGTGTCTGGAGACGACGTGGTGAGCGAAACACCGACGCAACAGTTTGTGAGACTGACCGAATGGGATGTTGTTCCATTATGGTTTGGGCTGGCATCTCAATAGATCATCGAACGGATCTTGTGTTCGTCCGAGGGAGAATGACCGCTGACGTTTACATTCGTGACATTCTGGAAGAACATGTGATTGTTGCTGCATATGGCATGGGGTCTGGATTCCTTCTGATGCAGGATAATGCTCGTCCACACACTTCAGCTGTCACTCAAGACTTCTTACGGATGCATGGCATTCAGACCATGAGGTTGCCTGCAATGAGTCCAGAGCTAAATCCCCTTGAACATGTTTGGGACATGCTTGACAGGCGAATTCGACACCGCCCTTCAGCTCCAGAAACACTGCAACAGCTCATCCAGGCACTTACTGAGGAATGGGACCGGCTTCCCCAAGATCACATCCGTCGACTGATACGGAGCATGCCTCGAAGGTGCATGGAGGTTACTGCAGCCCATGGTAGGCATACACATTACTGAGTGGTGCAAAAACTGATCCCTGGAGGAAACAGGGCATTCTCCTCACAACGTCCAAATGACATTTCACTTTATTTTAGGCAGGGGTCCTGCAGTTTCCTGCTTTTTCTTTATGTTTCTTCACCAGTTGTTTCAATAATGCATTCTATTGTTAAATAAACCGTCTTTTAATGATCACAAACAGCGATTTTGTCCATATTATTCGTAGTTGCTTCTGCACGTTGCTTAATAGAAGTGTTCCTTTAAATGTTTTGAGCAGTGTATATTAGACAGTACATAAACCTTTTATTTATTTACCAATGGACGAGTCTACAGAATCATGTACATCACTAATACTGAATAACGGCTTAGAATAACTGAAGTGAGGAAAAATAAGCCCGGGTATCGAGTCTGTCGCTATGTCAAATAAACAGTGTCTGTTTAAGGTGCCTCTTCTTACTCGCATCTGTAGTCACAATCGAATGCGGGACCAAAAACACGGCACGTGCAAGCTATTCGCAGTACCTAAAATCACAAAACGAGTGTATTTTGTATGACGAAAAATTAAAACTATTGCATCATCTCTACCGCTCTTTTTAGCCGGCACATATAGAGAGGAATCTCTAGAAATAAGTATAGCACTTCAAAGCACATAGAAATTCAACCAGCGCTTAAATTATAGATAAGGTGAAGACTTCAAAAACCCTCAAAATCTAAATGTTTCAAAATAATAACTTATGAATTAAATTGTGAATAATAATATATATTTATTGTAATGGAAAAGAGTTTATTCCAGTACACTAGCATTCATTAGTTTTCATTTAAAATGCTGAAAGCAAAACATTCGGCTATTACATGGCTAGGTAAGACAGGTGGTGTAGTTGCGCTATCTATTACCACACTTTAAATATATCATTTATACAGGATGTAAATGGACGACGTTTCGCAAATTTAAGGATATGTAGAGGATAATGTGGTGAACATTTTTTATCAATAAACCCATAGTCCCAAACGAAAAGCGACGGAGCCACAGGAATGCTCCGTTTGATGGTCTGTTTTGCGTCAAGCCGTGGAATGGCTGTCTGAATTACTGTGTTGTCACTGCATTGGAATTTCGAGCGTGAAACCTAACGCGCGAACGTATTTCCAATGGAACCGTCCAGCGACCGTTGTATGATTGGTCAGGTCCAGCACTTTTGCTGAAAGGTAGGGGAAAGGCGGGTAAGTTTGCCACTCATGTAAATTGGCCGCATTACGTATTTTTTTTTTTAATTTTAATTTTTACAGCTTTCGAAAAAGCAATAAAGGAAAAGAAACAATAAATTACAATAAACAACAACAATTTACAAATGTTGAATACCAATTTTTATAAAAAGGAAGAGCAAAAAAAAAAAAAAAAAATGGTGAGGAAACAGTGCTTGACGCAAAACAGAGTATCAAACATGCTGTGGCTCCGTCGCTTTTCGATTGGGACTATGGGTTTATTAATAAAAAATGTTCACCAAATCATCCTCTACATATCCTTAAATTTGTGAAACGTCGTCCATTTACACCCTGTATAAAATCAGCGACGGTGGACTTTGTCACAACAAAGAAAAAATCTAACAATGGGTTATCTAACAATGGGTTATTTCCCGATTATATAATTGGGTAAGTTCGCTTCTAGTTTCATAATACAGGGTGATTAAAAAAGAACTTCATACTTTTAAAAATTTATTACATAAAACTATTCAGAATATAGACACACCACATACGGATTCTTAAAGAAAAACTCTTGAAGTTTATTGTGACACAGTTAAAGATGTTCCATATGCCCCCCTGTAGTCGAATTCGTCCCAAACCCGCATTAACATGTCTCCATCAATCCCACGTATCGCAACCGTAATGCGTTCTTTCAGCTCGTCTAGGTCATCGGAAAGGGGTAGGGTGAAGACCTTGTCCTTTACACACCCCCATAAAAAGAAATCACAAGGTGTGAGGTTGGGGCTCCGCGGTGGCTACTTTGCAAGTTCCAGGTTATTGTTTGCTCGACCAATCCACCGCTATGATTTCTTTTTATGGGGGTGTGTAAAGGACAAGGTCTTCACCCTACCCCTTCCCCGTGACCTAGACGAGCTGATAGAACGCATTACGGTAGCGATACGTGGGATTGATGGAGACATGTTAATGCGGGTTTGGGTCGAATTCGACTACCGCATTGATGTATGCTGTGTCACTACAGTGGGGCATATTGAACATCTTTAACTGTGTCACAATAAACTTCAAGAGTTTTTCTTTAAGATTCCGTATGTGGTGTGTCTATATTCTGAATAGCTTTGATGTAATAAATTTTTAAAAGTGTGAAGTTCTTTTGTAATCACCCTGTATATCCGTAGTAAAGATTTGCAGAACAAGATAAGAGGAAAAAGGTTTTATTAAACCAAGCTTTTATAATGTTTTATTTAGTGGCAACAATACAGCTTAATTTTGCAACAATAAACAATAGATACATTTACCTCTCGCCATAACGAAATGTCCAATTGTTACAACAATCAATTCGTAGTAATGAGTTAGTACCATTAGAACACGAACCAATGAACCGATTTGAAATTTTTTTTCTTTATCATAAATTGTCATCGATTCTGCATAAGTGTGTCAAATTGCAGCTCCCTAGCTTGTCGGAAAGTTGGTTTAATATTGATTACAAGATTTGACCTAAACAAACTAACACAGCAAAGTTATAAAAAGCTTATAAAAATTGTTGGTCAGACAACAATGGTCAGGTGACTTTAGAGTTCCGGCGTTTAATACAAGCCGGCGCCAACAATGGTTAACGTGCAACAACAATGGAAAACTGTTTCCGTAACACTTTTTGGTGTCGGTTTTTGCATCACGATTTTTATAGATAGATATCCACCCTTAAAACATTATCATGTTAAAAGTTTTTAACAAGGGAATTACACGAACATGTATCTCACTGATTCCCACCAAATTGAAACATCTAAAGGTACTATTGAAGCTTGTAAAATAAAAAAATGCTAAATTTTGTGTCTTTCAAAATAAACCGAAAAAACGAAAAAATTTGAGCACATATAGCCATACAAAGACTCGATTGTTAAATTTGTGTGTATGTATATTATTGCGCTCTCAGCTTCATTCTTCCACTACTCGATGGCTATGCACGAATCCACTCCACCAGAAAACAACGCTATCGCTTCCAAGATATGCTTGCCCGCAAAACAAAGTGCTCGTACAACTATGTGTGTACCTTTTAAGTATTGATACTTGAATATAACCTTTTCAATGTAAATATTCTTTATTGACACTATAGGCGCATTCTCCATCGCGCACGATCTCCACAATATGCATGCTGTGAGCGCACTGGCTGTTCCGCATCGCTTTGTGCGTTTCGTGCACGCTGTTCTTCATTTCCAGTGCGTTTAGTTATCGTGCGTTTGGTGCGTGCACGAACACACTAGCTAGAGGCCTGAGTTGCTCAGTGTATTGAAGATGGCGGAGGGGCAATGAGGAAACCGAAAAACAACTATCAAATTTGAAACGGTGAATGTAGATGGAGAAACTGCAGAGAAGCTTAATTCAGGTTATTCGATTTCCTCCATAACTCTTTAAATCAAATCATTGTCACTGCTACTTTCGTCGACAGCATTAACAATATGCTTATTTACAACTGTTTGCATGGTATTAAGCATTGACATAATATCGAAACTTTCTATCACGGTTCGCCATTTGCAAAAATCGCGGGTTTATCGTTAACGCTCTGTTCTCCTTGGGGCTGCCTAAACTCCATGAATCACACTGCACGATTCACACTGATCACATGACTCACTCTCACAATAGTTCATCTCGTGCGCGATGGAGAATGCGCCTAACGAGAGCGCTTTTTCAATTACCTATAGCGCCATCTGTTGTTTATTTTGTGAACTAAAATACTGTAACCTTGACCGCATGTCAGCCTGTATTCAACTACCAGCTAAGTGTAGCCTAGAACCATGGCCTTCTAGAAACTACCAGGCCTGAACATGGGAAAGATAAGACATTATTACGTCGAACTGGTGGTGCTATTACCGAAGTTAGTTCAACGTCACAATCTTAGTGCTTCAACAATACATCATTGACGTCATGTTCAGACCTGGTAGTTTCGAAGCCGACGCGATCTATAGGGAGTGCAAGTGTGACGTCAGTCCTTGGAATTCTTCAGTCACGTGACTCGATTTGGTTCCAAACAAGTCTTCTCGCTTCGGGATTTAACATGGTTCCAACGTATGGATGGAATAAAATCGTTTTGTATAAGCCCAGTGTTTATAACACATTTAAGATGTGAAATTGTTTAGTTCCTCACTGCTCAAGAAGGAACCAAAACAGCGATTTAGACATCTATCGTTTTCCCAAAGAAAGAAAGATCCGCGAACGATGGCATTCTTTTGTTAAGTGATTAAAAATGATTAAAAAGCGTTCTAATATTAATGTATAAGTTATATAATGGTATTAAATGTCTTAATAATAATGTAAATTACACAAATTAACATAATAATTTAAGAGATGTCATTTTTACTGGCCGCCCGTTTCAACGTTACTAGTACGTATATTGCGTGGTTCCAATGTTTGGAACAGCGATCCCATTTCCTAGGCTCTCGGCCCGGTCATCGCGCAAATGACGTCAGCTGTGACGTAGTCACTTGCACTCCCTATACAAAGCCATGGCACTACGTCACTTGGCAATGTTGAAATCCCATCGGTTTTCGTGACGTATTTTAAATATGAATTTTGTATTTTAGATAACTAAGTAAGTAGAGTAGAATAAAATGCATTAATGCCAAACATGGGTCATTTACTTTTTTAATAAATCATTTTACTTTAAATTTTAAATATCTTTATTTTGTTCTTAAATTTATTTTTGCAAGACGTCACAAAATCCATCTGTTTGCATGATGTCACAAAATCAGTGCCACGGCTTGATTATATCACGTCGGCTTCGATATTTTCTAGGAGGCCGTGCTAGAACTCGACTTCTAGCAACACCACCTCTACTCAATGCCTGAGCGCGAAAACGTCATACATTGTTACATCAGCTACGGTAGGGTATTGTTAATCACATTTCTACCAATAATAAGCCCGAAATTGTCCCTGCCGTAGGTGATGTAACAATGTATGATTTTTCCTTCAGCAGGCTTTCTCTCTAACGGCGGTATTCCTTCTAAACGGCATATGACGATAAATCATACACCATTTTTAAGTTAACAAGATAAAAATGATGGTTTCGGCTTCTGTTAGTGTTATTAAGGCCAGTCGCATAAGATTTTCCTAAATGTTTTCTATGTACTGACACTGGGTCGGCTAAACTTTTTTTATAGGTATAGATAATACTAAATCTAACGCTACTTTTTTACATGATCGTCATTGTTATTGAGGTCTTAACGAGACACAAATTTTCAATGCCATGTTATACTCATCTGCCGCCATGAAATTACTGCTTCTTTAAGCGCTTTATCACGTTGGAAGTGTTCCTCCGAGAAACCCCTTTATTTTTGGAAAAAACACTAGGCGCTAGGTTGGGACTGTAAGGGGGATGGTCAGAAACGTCCCGCTAGAAACAATGCAATTCTTGTTGTGTTGCTGCAACTGCCGAGCGTTGTCATCAATCAACACAATCCCTGTAGAAAACATTCCCTAGCGGGACATTATGTTTTAGATAGCAAGATAAGAGACGTGGAATTTCTCTTTCACGATATAGTGAATCGCTTAAAGAAGCAGTGACTTCTTGGCTTCAGTCATTGGCGGCAGACGAGTATAACGTTGCCATTGAAAAACTTGTCTCGTTATGACAACTGCTTCAATAACAATGGTAATTATGTAGAAGAGCAGCGTTAGGTTTAGTACTGTTGGAAATAAAGTTTGGTTTGATATTTTGTTTCTTGTTTCTTTTGATACAATACCCCCAATCGTTCTTTACTTTCTGGACGACCTCATTTTCTTGTTACATTGAAGTTATTTCAATTTCTGATATTATTATTTTGTTTAATGTTGTTTTCGTTTTTTAATAGGTGATGATAATAAAAAGAATTTAAATAATCAGAGGAATCAGAAGGTTTTGTAATTTAAATAAAAAATTAACCTTAATTCTGAGAGTTAAATAATTTAGAATTTGATTTCAGTTTTCCTTAGTACGTCCTTAGCAAATGTTGTTTTTCTTTTATAAAAATAATGCAAAAAATTTAAATCCTGCTTACAATTCGGGCAACTTGGAAGATTTACAGAAAGCAAAAAAAAGTGAAAGCAAAACTTTAGACTCTCAAATAAAAGGTAAATGAAACTAATTGGATGAAAATGTCGTATTTCTACCAATAATAAGCCCTAAATTATGACTTTTTAGAATGATATAACAGTGTATGTAGTTTCGGTGCGAAAGCTTTCTCTATAGGAGGCGTTGGCACAGGCCTTATCTGTAGAAAGTGTTGGTTCAGTCGGGAATGTTTTTGTAAATCTTCTCATTACATCTTATGTTTATTTAAGTAGTTTTTCATAAAACATGCATTTTATTTTATCTGAAGGTGAAACTAAGCAACGGAGCAGCGTTTCAGATGACAATCACAATTCGGATGAATACAACGACAGCGAAAGTTCAGATGGAGGCGACGACAAAGCTCAACATGCTGTTACGGAAGGTATTGATTTTATTTTTGCGAATAACACAAAGCATTGTTTAATTGATAATGTTCGGATTGATTACATATTGTGCTCTGTATGTTTTACATATTTATAAATGTTATACAATTTATTTCGGTTTTCGAAGGTATTGAAACCCATGCCTCACGGGACTTCAGTCAACCTGAAAATTCAGACAAAAAAGATAACCAGTTTGACGTGGAGTTCAAAGGTATCTCATACAACACACACACACATACATACATACATTTACACCCACATACATACACAAATAGCTCATTATACAACGAGATACTGAATCATTGTTATAATTATTTTGCAGTCTTACATATAGTCCATCTTGAGTAGTCAATTAATGAGATAAAGGTTATATGATGCAACAAACCTTTTAATACCGGGCGGAGCAAAAAAGGTGTTAGAAAGTTTTTTTCTACTACGACATAATATGAGTGTCACGTGGATTTTAGCAGAGTGATCGTGACAAAGAGAAAGAACGACAAAGTTTTTGGTAATGAAAATAAATCTTTATTTGACTTAAAATAAAGCTCAAAGTTAATACAAAATGTAATGTAACAAGAATTGCGCAGTGGAAAATTCTTTGCAAAAAAAGAAACAGTAGGATTTAACGTCTTTCAGGTCGATGCCCGTCTCGGATACAACGCTTGAAGACTTAACGATGAAGATCGCTGCTTGCGAAGATCTTTCGTTGATGCTGGATGCTGATCACTCTCGTTGAGCCGATCGCAATAAACAGGTGAACTCTTGGACATACGGAAATAAGATGACGTAGAGAAAGTAACCTCACTACGCCGAAAGACAAAGATGATCGGAACCAAGGCAATATCCGATGTTCGTGACGTTTACGGTTCTTATCACCTTTCGCCGTTCAATTTAAATACGTTTTTTATTGCTGCCCTCTTTTTGTCGCACACACACAAAGAAAAACACAAGCCTACAAATCACTGCTGTAGCTTCGGCAAAACACACAATCTAATCCCAAAACACTGTGTATGATAATTACGAGGATTAAGACACACACCAAATTTTCTAAGCAAACACCATTTCGGAAAATTATTCGCTTTTACTGGTAAGGGCAGAAGAACTTCTATAACATGAACTTGTCACACACACAAACACTACGATTACGCTTACGTAACTACAAATCTATTTAAATTGACGATGAGCACACTATCACAATCTTGAACTTGCGGCTAGTTGCTGACGTTAACTGCTGAAGCCATGTAAATCTGACGATTCGAACTTGACAGCTCGCGTCGAACGCTTACGTAGCACACCTTGAAATGAACGTAAAAGATAGTTTTAATACGATGTTAACTCTATGGTAGCAATATCGCCCATACCGCTTCATAACAGAATTAATATATCGATTACGCCTCGTCGATAAATGGTGTATCAACAAAATGCCAAAAAGACAGATCGAAACGTCACGTGATTAAGTGTCTTATTACGCAGAATAAAAATATAATGTCCAAGACGTTCAAAAAAATAAATAAAAGACAAGTCCGATAGGTAAAGCCAGATAGAATAGATAATTCGCTTAGGGAAAAGAGGACGAGCTACGTGACATAATACCCCCTGTACCACTTGATAATAGGCACGAATTGTGAAGGGGAATGTGCACACGGCCTCGTCGTTTACCACGATTTCACTGGCGTCGGGGTGAAAGACAGTTCGGAATTCACGCAGTATTGTAGACTGCACTACCGTGTAAAATAACTTAATATGGCTTACCCCGTCAAAACGTAGACTGCAAATAATGTCCGTACGGGTCGGCAGCCTCTCGTCTCGTGCGGTCGCTTGACGACGATGAGTTTCCCCGCTTCTCTGCTCTTGGTTCCGTCCGTTGCTTTCCTCTTGCTCATTCACGGGCGGCGGAGGTCTGTCGGAACTCACGACGTTCTCCGTAGCTTGGGAAGGCGTGTTTATCAATTCGATAAAATGTTTAATGGCTCTCTCCAACCTTTCTTGCCATTCGTCGGCCTCTCGGTAGCACTCGTCGGCTGTTGCTCGCTGCCATTCCTCGTCGGCGTGTTGCTCGCCGACCGGCTTCAATGCTGTGGCCTCGTCCTCCACGCTCTCAGCTAACGGTCTCCTGGCCGCTGCTTGCGGCATAAAATCTCCGGGGTTGCCTCGCGTATCGCCTACTCTTTGCTGGCGACGCCGTGCTCTGTCTCCACCACTAATTCGGACTCGAGATTCGTCCTTTTTCCTCCGCTCGCTCTCGCTCCATCTTGGCTTCTCCTTCTCCAAACGCTCTCTGTCACGTGTCGCCTTCGGGATGACGAGTTCGGCGTCAGCTCGCCTGCTGACGTCACCTCTCCTCTCTCTCTTTGACTCTCTTTTTCCTTGGCGAAATCCTCGTGACAATGAGGTTATAGATTTTTGTTATCATATTTATGCTATAATAGACATCCTGAAATTTAATCCAGAAGGTTTTCAAAGTTATTTTTATCTGCTGCAATCAGAGTGTCATGCGCAAATCTATGAGTTATTGTAGAGTGGGCGCAGTGGAACAACAACACATAAACACATAGCTTAATTAAGGTCAAAGTTGTAATGTAAATGTAAAGAATACTTAAATCACTAGGTACCTTACTTACCTAGATAGGTAAATACGAAATAAAAATCAATATTAAGTAGGAACTAACTCAATTCCCCACATACACTTCTAAAGACTAAACTTGAACACTAGTGGTGCACTGGATGAACACACAGATCCTGCATCGGCCTCGGTGGCTCAGCAGGTTGCGTGATCGCCTCTGATGCCCGAGTACGCGGGTTCGATCCCGGCCGAGGACGACGAGGATTTTTCAGGGGGAAATCCTGAGATCACGCACTTCCTTCGGAAGGGAAGTAAAGCCGTTGGTCCCGTGTAGTCGTTTGCCGGCTGCACGTTAAAGAACCCTTGCGAGGCAAAATTTGCGGCCCCTATAACGCCGTCCTGAAATGACCATGGCAGTTGAAAAGGACGTTAATACCAACCAACCAAACAAACCAACCACAGATCCTGCACGAAAGAACCACTGCTTAACTAGCATAGCATACACCGTTAAACAAAAATAATAGCATTAGCACTTAATAAGCACATAATAGCACTATATGAATAGCACATATATATATTCACACACCATTTAAATCGAGGAATCACACTCTGATTCTTCTTTAATAAGCACCACAATTCAGTAGGGATGTAATACACAATCACAAGAAATTTTATGTCACTAATGAGGTAGGTCACTCTGTCGGTTATCAATAATTCACTGGTAGGTGTAATTAATCATTGGAAATGGGACTTCTAGAAGAAACTAGGTCAGGCACACTGCAATTGAACGGAATATATCAATTAATCTGTACGATAGGTATCCGACAACAGCTAGCGTCACCGATATAAAAAATTGCAAAGAAACCAGGATTAATTTCGTTTAAAAAAGTCAAAGTCAGGTTAATGTTCACTATCTGCACATCGCGCGATGACTGAACATGCGACCAAGATAAATAGATTTATTTTTTAAATGTTCACCCCCCCCCCCTCTGACGAACTGATATATACCCACTTTTCTATTTAGTAACAGTAGATGGTTAAGCAGTGATGGTTAAATTAGTAAAATTTTCAGTTACCTTGGTCGCATGGTCAGTCATCGTGCGATGTGTAGATAGTGAACATTATCTCAAAGTCAATTAATATTGCAATCACGGTCGTGGATTACGAACCAGAACGAAGCCTGTATCGTTATGGATGTACGCACATAAACCAAATGGCCATAGACCTTGAATTAGAGACGAATAACGCAATTCACTACGTTTAATCTCTGGAAATGTTCTTTGAGTTGCTCTAGCGCTTAAAAGTATTTGCAAATAGGCGCTTACCAGAAAATCTAATTTGGATTCGACTGTCCAACGAGGAAGCTCAGGAAACGTCGAACTTTTACACGGAGACACGCTTACAAAGCTCTCGTCGCCACGTATGCACTCTGACGGCGTCGTAATAGCGGCGTTTCCTCCGTCGCTCTCGCTCGCCAAGTTACGAAGTTCGGCACCCGTGGGAAGGCTCGTAGGAATAACAGGCGTGCTCTCACCTTCGTTCGGCACCCTTAGGATTGATAGCAACCGGCCTTTCCCTTGCATTAGGCCATTAGATGCGGTATTCCTTCCTCTCTACCGTTTGCAGCCTCCGTCTTCGACTTCTCCATTACGAATCCCCTGATCTTCTCGCTTCCTCTCGTCATCTCGACAAAAATTCCGCTCTCGTGTTCCATTGGTCTCCTGCTGTTAACGTGGTTGACGACGAGCATTTCATCTCTTCCTCTTCCAACCCGACGGATAGAAGTAACGAGTGTGGAAGGTAGGATTGACGTCATCGGAATACTGGAAGGCCTCTGAATTCCGTGACACAGTGTAACCTTCAACTGAATTCCGTAGTGAATCTCTGATGGACATCATTTTCGACTGCCCGAATGTCTCTGGAAATTGCAATACGAAGATCCTGGAATTTCAAACGTTTCACCAACCTGTAAAAACCAAATGTTCTGTTGAATAAGCTTCTCACCACAGCATTAATTCCAGCATTTTCGTAAAATTTCTTTACGATAAACATGCGCTATTCCAACGTTAATGTTTCCATTCTGAAATGTACATCGGTGAGTGAGCTACAGAATATTCAAAACTGCAATAGAACAATATTAAGAGGAAAATCATTTACGGCGTACGAATTAAACCACAGCAGACAAAAACTTTCTAACACCTTTTTTGCGTTACCCGGTACATAAAATAAGCTTTTAGTTATAAATTTATGATTGAAGATGGTTTTATAACCGAAAACGTATCTTATTTATTAAAACGTTTGTTACATCATAGAATCTTTATCTAGTTAATTATTTTGCACTCCGTGGTTAAAAGAAATTTGGCTTTATTTGCCTTTGCTTTCATTCAATAGCTTCAAATTTATTAAAATATTTCTTTTTATTCTTTTCTTTAAGGAATCGAAGAGAAACAACGACAACATTTAAAAGATCTACAATTGCCTCGACCATTTTGGTTGCTTAAAACGTATATGCCGTTAGAGGAACTCTTCGTCGAATTTACCATGAAGGTAAAAGACCAAAAAGGAGAGGAGGCCGATGAAACGATTAAAATCAAGGACATCTTTCAGATGGACGAAACAGAAAGCCGTCAGAGAATACTCATCGAAGGTCACCCAGGGTTTGGGAAAACCACGGTACTTTACAAAATCCTCTCAGATTGGTCCAAAGGAGTAAACTACATAAGCAACCTCTTTTTGCTTGGTGTTCTTCATTCCACTTAGAAGTTTCAGAGGAACATTTAAGAAACATTTCCTAGAACAGTGCTACGAAATAATTAAAACGGAAAAACAAATTAATAAAGTGGTGGAGTCATTAGAGACCAGAGTGCTAGTCTTGTTAGACGGATGGGATGAGGCAACAGCACAGACAAAAACGACACTAAAGCCACTCTTTAAGGGACACATTTATCTTAAAACGACCGTCATCATTACCTCTCGAACAGGGTTTTGGCTTTTGCCAAAAGAAACCAGGAAGGAAGGTATTTTTAAAGCATAAGGTGGAGAAGTATTTGATGAAAATAAAGTATGGAGAATGCGTATTCAGATTAAGGGAATCACAGATGAAAGAAGAAAGAACTTTTTCCAAAAATATTTAGAAATTGATTCTACAGAACTAGACAAGAAAATTGAGAGTTTATCTATTCAATTCAACGATTTTTACCAGTGTCCCTTATTTCGGTTGCTATTGGGGCAACTTATCCAGGACGGTGATAAAGAGAACATCAAAACAGAAACTCAATTATACAAGGCTGTCTTCAATTTTCTGTTACACAGAAGAGAGAAAAAAACGATCGCATCAAAACATGAACGTGTTTGTATTGGAGGACACCAGTGAACATAAAATAGCACTTTAGAAATGTTTGGAAAAAAATGAAAACTCATAGCCTTTCTTTTAGCGAATCAGAAACCATCGTGAATGATATCAATGCCTACGATTTAGGATTTCTTACAAAAAATGTTTCGTTCTCTAAACGCGAAGAAAAATATTACTATGAGCCCATTCATAAAAGCTTCTTAGAGTTTTCAGCCGCATTGTATTTGTCTACGGTGGAGGAAAATGAATTGAAAGCAGAAACTAAACCTTTATTTGAAAGAATATTACACCAACGACAAATGAACTTGTGTATCACTTTTTGGTTGGATTGCTCGGCACAGAAATCACTAAACTTTTTAATTCTCTGTTGAATTACAAAGATCTTATTGGTATATGTAAGATGAAAGAAAATGGTATTCCGTGTACTCTAGAACCAGTGCTGAATGAAATTCTCACTCCAACAGAGGCGATCTTCAATTCTTTGCAGCATTTTGCTTGCATCTACATAAATAATAATTCATATGTCCCTTCGTTTGAGTTTCTCGAGAAGTGGATTGCACCTGTCATTAATCTTTCAAGGGAAAACAAAATCATCACTTTGACAAAGTTTACTTTTTAAATTGGCTTCCAAAATTTTTCAAAACTAAGAAAGTAACATTAGACTTTAAGGAAATTCCAGATCTGTCATCAATGAATGGCCAAATTCAGTGTAAAAAGCTGATAATTGTGGATGATAATAAGAAAATATTTGAGTTTCCCAAAAATTTGTTGGAAATTTTAAGGAAATTTACTTACGAAATGCTTTTCTTGAAATTTCATTTCCTTGATAATTCGGGGAGAATTTTTGTAAATTTTGTCAAGAACTAACAAGGGATCCTTAAAAGATATAAGAATTTATCATTTATCGGTTTTAAGAATTAATTATTTCAATTCTATTTCTTCCTCAATCGTAGATCTTATTAACACAAGTAGAGTTATATTTGGAATAAAACTCTCAATTGTACATTTCAAATACAGGAGCAATGAGTTTCGAAATTTTTTCCACATTATTGCCATTAGCCCCATACAATCATTTGCTTTTAACGCAAGTCAGTGTCGTGATGACTCAGTCGATTTCCCCTCAGAAATTTTAAAATGGCCAAGACAGTGGAAATATTTAGAATTGAGAGGAAAATTTAGGAGCGAGCAATCAATGGAAGATTCTAATCCAGAGAGATCACTTTCCCCTAAGAGAAGGGAAACAGGGTCAACCTCAGTGGAGCACTTGAATTGCATGGACTTCTATTCCGAAAACACAGTTCCACTCTTGAAGGTATTGACGAAATGTGAAAATATAAAGAAGTTATCTTGTACCAACGTAGAACAAATCCAATCAGAAAAGCTGAAAGATTGGGAAGGGTTGACCACCGTTGAAACACTCGAATTAGAGTTTCAGAGAATTTCCGTTCAATTTCCATCTTCATTGTCTGTTTTCAAAAACCTCAGGAAACTCAAAATCAATTGGATAAAATGTGATCACAAGGATAAGCAAAGTGTAGAGACGACCGTTGATGTTTTGCTGCAATTAATGACAATTTTTACGCTTCCTCGTTTTAAAACATTACAAATTGATTCATTTCTCGATAACATTTTAATCGATTATTAAAGCAGACTGTGCTGTTTAACTAAAGAACCCGACCCGAGCGGGGGTCACCGTCTTGTGCAAAATCTCTTAGTCCGTTCAGTGCGGGTCAATCTACCTCCAGTGGGGGAATTCATTAAGGAATATAGAACATTGATATGTCGAACAGGTAAGTTTAATCTTTAAAAATTCATCTATTATTTTTTCCTTCTTGTAAAGTTAGAGTTTACGTTTAATCGAAATAATGGTTCCTATGTTATTACGAGAACATGAAACTTTCATGATGAAAGCAAATTAGTGTTAATAGTCAAGTTGCAAGAATTCCGTAATTCCCTAATTAAAGTATCTTATTAGCGCCATCTCCTGAAATAAAAAGTTAACGGAACGCCATCCAATTTCCTTTTAACACGTTTCGCCCATCAAAGTTTTTTCGAATTAAAAAAAATTGTTCACAAACTCGCTTTTAGGATATAAACGAACATATGGCGCTAACCATACGACGGCCACATCACCTTTCACATCCGGATCCGCTTTCATGAAACCAAACAAATACGTATATAGGGGTGCGGTAAACGGCAAAATACCCTAAATACAAAGTAAGGTCCGTTTTGTAATAAAAACAAAACTACTATGGGTCATTCCACGTCATTTTAGGTAGGCAATGGCACTTGACCTCTCGGATTTTAATGAAATTTGGTATATATACACTGGCCCTAGGGAGTTGGTAATGCATAGCAAATATTAATTTTTATAGATTTTTATGGAAGTTACGGACATTTTTAATTTTCGAAATTTGACTGAGGGACTTATCTATGAAGTACTGTAACTTCGGTTGTATTTTACTTAAAAAGATGTGATTGGTGACATATGAAAGTTCTTTCAATGTAGATTCTATATAAAATATTGAATTATAAAAATTATATTTGAATTTAATAAAAATATTCTATTTATGCAAATTTCACAAATGATGGGGTTTTTTCGTTAAAAAATTATTAACATCGTACACATACGTTCATAAAAACAACACAAAAAATTCAAAAATGTGTTTTGCTCCGTTTTGAAGATTGAGCTCCAAGCAGCGGGAGTCAGGTAGTAGAGACTTGACTACTCGTACAGGGAATGTTTCGTGTAACCTTGGGACCATTCATTTATTTACGTTTTGTTATTTATATAAATAGTATTATTAATTACAATTACACGAAAAAATAAAATCAATAGTAGCATTACTATAATAATTATATCAATAGGAAAAATGTTTCTTAGAACTTCAGATTTTTTTTTCAGACGTCAGAAAAGTATTGAGCACCTGTTAAATAAGAAGATAGTTTAATAGGAAAATATAAATTTGCATTATGATATCAAATTGTAAGTAATAAATAAAGTATACAGGACGAACCTCGTTATAACGAAAATGTAACGGGTGCATAAATTAATTCGTTATAATGAAATTTCGTTTTAATGAAGACATTAATTTATCGACCTGTTTAATTTATAATAACTGTACAGTACAATTTAAAACACAAAAAATATGTTGTTTATTTAAATTAACAAAAATACACACTGATGCTTAAAAAAATTTTGTAATTTTTGATTGATCAAAATTTTTAGTATTTTCTTTTAACAAGAACTCTTCTAGTGCATGCATGTTTTCAAATATAGTTTGAGGAACGTTTTCCCGACTAGTTACAAATTCTTTTAATTTAGAAAAACATTCATTTGCTTCTTTTGTGGTAATGCGTGGCTGGTCAATTTTGTATGTCTATCTCTTCCTCAGCATCTTCTTTCTCTGGGGCGCATTAGACAGTTGCAATAATATCAGCATCAGTGACTTGATTGCACGTAAGTACGTCCTGAACAACATTGATGTAATCCATAAAATCGACAGCTTCATCAATGTGTCCAGTTTCTTGAATTGATTTCCATAAAGATTGTGTTTTAGGATTACTCAGCAAATTTTCAATTGTCTAATACAGCATCTCGTAATACTATGATTTAAAAATCCAGCTTTTTTCCATCATTTCGATATTATTTCTTCCTTCACTAAGTACCAGGATGGAGCAATCAAATCAACAGCCTGCTTCACGTCAATTAAAGGCAACGACACATCAAAAGAAATGGTCATTAGAAGTTGTTGTAGTAATGGACTTCTATACAACACCTTAACAGCATGGATGATACCCAAATCTGGTGGTTGCAAAACTGGTGTACAATTCGGTGGAAAAAAATCAACACAAAAGTTTCTTAATTGTGGTGCATTATGAGCGAAGCAGTAAGGAAGTTGCAACCTTAATTCGATTGATGCGCGGCGCACTCTAGTGACTGTTAGAAAAACTAACGACCTGTATGCGTGCCTAATGCCATGGTAGAAAAACGTTATACCGGAAATTATCGCTGTGTGGTTAGATGCCATAAAAATGAATACAATCTATGTTTAGTTCTCCTTTATTAAAGAAATATCCAAGAAGGAGAATGTAGATTCAAGCTGTGAAGCATATCAGTTAAAATTATACAAACAAGAAAGATTATCCTGAGCAAGTGACGGAAGATGAAAAAGACGCACGAAAAGAGGGCTTGGGTGAAAAGCAGTCACAGTTGTCTTCCAAGAGGGGCCTGCGATGAAACTATTTAAGATTTAATGTTTATATTTACTTCTAAATACAACAAAATAGTGCCTGGGCAAATTTGTCTCGGACGCGGCCGGAGGTTAATCCATCTCTGCCCGTGCATAATGATGAATGATAATAATTTAATAAGTTCATTTAATAATGAGAGAAATTAAAAGAAGTAATAATTTTTTTTGTTTTTGGGTAGAGAAAATGGAACTATGTTGAGTCCAACTAAAAACTCTAAAATTTATTCTGGACATTTTGTAAAAGGTAAACCTACAAGCCTACAATATTTCCTCCTATGTATAAAAAAACACCATGAGAGGTTTCTACAAGGTTTCTAACAAATACGTCTACTGAGAGGTTTCTAAGGCAATAAAAATAATTTATTCCTTTTCTGATTATTTTTTTTTTCTAAACAATCGTTCCAATCAACAATCGATTGAAAATTTCACCGTAATATCATACACATTTTCTTGAAGAAAGCAGGTGTTCTTTAAAATGTCCAATGTTTACCCACTGTGTAAGATTAATCTTGCACCGTGTGTTTACCTAACGGTGTTACTACTTTCCGACACCAGTTGGCGGTATTTCGCAGCGATCGATGCGATCCTGGAGGGTTGCATCTTTCCTATTGTCGACTAACAACAATATTTTGCGATTTTCACTTTTCATTTTTGCATCAAGTTTATTGAACCATTCAGCAAAAATGTTTTGAGTCATCCATGCGCGTTTATTCGCACAATATTCACAAGACAATAAGCGCATGTTTTCGAAACATCTGGTTTCGCTGATTTTCCGATTATTAGGGGTTTCAGTTTTTCAGTTCCAGATGCGTTAAAACAGAACAGTGCAGTCAATCCTTGCTTTGATTTTTAACCTCCCTTGCAGCACTCGCCTTTTATAGCCAGCGTACAATGTGACAGCAAGTGATAGAAGATGCCAGTTTCATCCCTGCGTTGAAAATGTTGCACGCATCAAAGTCTTTTATGAATTTTTATGCGCCCTGTTCTCGACGAGTTCACTTGATCCATTGACACAGGATTTTCTTCTCCACAAATTGCTTTCGATGAAATACCTTAACGTGCATTAAATCTGTAGAGCCATTCTGAACTTGCTTTGAAATCCACATGCCCATGAGCAGATGCAAAGGTTAAAGTCTTTTCTTGAACAAGAGGACCACTTACTGGAATCTTTCTAGATTCTTCTTGAAAATACAACTTTTTCAACATCTTTATAATTTGCACATCTTATTCTCTTACGTTGTGGACCGATTTCGTTCTTGGCAAGCATCTCAAATTTTGTCCCGATCTTTTTAGAATTATGTATGTATGTATGTATGTATGTATGTATGTATGTATGTATGTATGTATGTATTGTTACGTGCTAGTAAAGATACTCTTGGTTTACCCACACGTACAGCCAAAACACAAGGAGAAAACACCAAATTAAAGGATAAAAAGAACTACCCTCCCTTAATCTCTTTCAGAAAAGTTAGCGATATAAAAAAAAGAAAACCAATTCCCAATAACAAAAAAACCCGTAACCACTTACTTAAAGAATCAGAAAATGATCCACCAAGTAAGGTACGACAGAGAAAAAATTTAATAAACAAACCAATACGTTAAAATTAACCCACTTAATTACCCGTAAGACTTAACCCAAGAATAGTTGGAAAATAAAAAAATTAAAATCCAAATAAATATTTTCCTTTATTACATCAAAAAAAATCTAATAGAAAATGATCAATAAAGGTTGACTATGCGAGGAAGATAAATACAAAATAAAGTCATGCGGAAAGTACAAATTAGCAAGTCGAAAAGAACTAGAGGCTCAGCCGAAAAGGTGAAGTCTGGAAGCACAAAGCAGATCAGGGAAGAAATTACATTCTGACGGCAACCATGCTGAAGAATAAACTTGACGACAACAAGCGGAAGACAGTGTAGAACGATGGAAGCATGGCACGAGAAGAAATAAAAGGGTATCTACCAACCATCTC
>JAHWFO010012585.1:917551-927724 GCA_023313115.1 Rhysida immarginata
CGTCGAAGACAAAGCTAGATAAGACACTTAACTAGTTTAACTCACCGTGAAGCCTAAATTTAACAGGTCCTCCAACCGCGTAAATAATTCGATTTAAAAAGGTATAAAAATCGCGCAAATTACATTGGTCCGAACGGATCGGTATTCGATAGAAGAAAAGATAGAAAAAAATTCAAACGCGAGGAAGAGTTAACTAAAATAAGCACTATCCAACAGTGAGAAAAAAAAATAACATTAACCAACGCGAACAGAGCGCATCATGTGAACCCTTTATAAAATAGATAAGGAGGGGGAACACGGTAACCTCCATAACAATAAACTAGAAGTGTCAAAAAAAAACTTAGCAATTGCCCGGAACAACTGACTTTCACCGTTCAACTCCAAATCGGACCCAAAAACCCCCGCGAGAAAAGAACAGGAAGATCGGTTTCAACGACATACGCGAAACGCACAACGAAGGAAAGGGAAGCTCAAACATCGGTACCCCAAAAGAAAACCAACCGCCAAAAGAGAATAAAACATAAAGACAATTTAAAAAGGGAATAAAATTACTAATAAATCCACGTTTGACTAGCCCCCCCCCAAAAAAAACAGTACGTAACAGTTTGTATGTATGTATGTATGTATGTATGTATGTATGCTTGTATAAATGTATGTTTGTATATTTTTTTATGTCTTATACAAATCTAGTGTTTTATTCCGATCTTGATAAAATTGTACACACTTGATCTTCAAAGCAAGAGGAAGAGCGCTGTCTACCTGACATTTCTTGAAAAATTTAATAATGAGTTAATTAATGAGTTAAATAAAGTGCGCACTTTTTTCTTCCTTCAATAAGAGCTTTGTTTTTTTGCTTAAGAATCTCTTTCCACTTGGACTGTCTTTCACTCATTCATTCCTTTTCATTGTTGGGGCTGTTTTATGTGCTCGGAGCTCAAGAATTTCGTTCCACATTAACTATCTATTCATCTTTTATTCCTTTCCATTGTTGGGACGGTTTTATGCGCTTAATAAAAGGGGGAGGGTAAGAGCGAATGCCGAGCGGGTGAAGAGTGAAAAACAAAAAAGAACGGCGACAGCAATCAACGTGAACAGAAGCAGAAATTTAGCTCGGTTAATTTACATGAAACTATGCGAATTTTTGGGATTGATCTTAGAGTTAGTGTTTAGGTAACTGAATGAAAAAGAACATCATTCATGCATACAACGGGAGAATACACTTACGATGCGGGAACAGATTCAGTTATGCTAATGAGCGACATTAGCGAACGTCAGTGAGAAAAAAACTAACAGACTGAAGTTATGTGTGGGCGAACAGTGATGCAAATAAAGGGTGTAAGCGATGTCAGTGGGTGCAGAGCATTCCGACACCTGAGCAACGGGTGGAGTACGACTTGAGTCCAGATCGAAGCCAACGGTCATCGGTTTGTCAACGTTGGTCTTCTGAAGCTGTAAGAACTCTCATTGGCATAACCAAACTGCTTGTAACAGACAGCATTGAATCGTTGCTCAGCAATAGACGATGTCCACGATAGAAATTGCGCATGCGCTATTGTTTTACTGCTATCTGGTGGCTAATTTTGAAAGCGGTCAACTGGGTCACCATGTGCGGTACCAACACTGAAAATATGAATTACCTCACAAAATATTCACCTCTGATACCTCTGATACATTAATTTCTTTTTCTTGACTTAGTTTTCCACAGCGAGATTCTCTGTTTGCATTTTTAGCCTTTTTTCGTTGAGAATGATTTAATTCAAGCTCAAGCTAAAAAAATTTAAATAAATTAAATTTGACATTTTAAAATTAAATACTCACGACATTCTTAAAGCCTATTAATTTCTTCATGAAATATATCCATTCAATCTATCGTAGCATGTTTTTTCTTGTTTTGTTTTTGTTTGTTTTTTTAACCAAATTTTAAAATCAGCCTTCTGATTATAAAATATTGCATATTTATTAAAACCTCAGATAAAGATTAGAATTGAAGATAAAAAAATTAACAGTTTATGTATTTTTGGACTATACAGGGTGTTTCAAAATTAAGTACAATAAATTTAGTGACATATTCTTCAGGTCAAAAGAAGACGAAAATGTTCTATAGCACTTTGTCTGGAAACGATTTGTTTGCGAGTAATCCAATATCATACAGTAGGGAAGCACGGTAGTTAACGGAAGATATTTTAGCAGTTCCAGCGTTTCTATCTAACACTAGGTTGAGTGGTTTGTTCCATTTAAACCTACTTTAGGGTTGTTCCATTAGTTGTGTAGGGTTGTTTCCATTACTGTAGTTTCATTACTGTACATCCACTAGGAATATCAATTTCAGAACGTTTGCGTGCTTTGACATACGCATTACGATTTACGTAAAAAAAAGCCATATACACGTATTCCAGTGCAGAATACACTGACATGCACCTAATGTTTGGTCTTGCGGACGGAAATGCTGTGGAAGCAAGAAGACTCTACCAAGAACGCTTTCCGAATAGACGTTTGCCAAATAACCGAACATTTGTATCTGTCGACAGACATTTGAGGGAGCGTGGTTCCTTTGGCAGTCAAACAGGACAAGGGCGGCCTGTAGCACATTCTCCGGATGAGGAGGATGTGATAATTGACATCATACATGATGAACCACAGACAAGCACCCGTCGTATTCCTTCCATGGTACACATTCCGCACTCATCTGTTTGGCGCATTCTTCACCGTCAGCTTTTGCATCCATACCATCTGCAACTGGTTCAGGGACTGAACCCAACGGACTATCCACACCGACAACGATTTTGCCAATGGATACAACATCGTCATGCTGCAGACCCTAGTTGTCTCAGCCAGATACTTTTCACGGACGAAGCAACCTTCACCCGGACAGGAATCGTAATTTCTCACAACCAGCACCATTGGGCAGATGCTAACCCGCATGTTACCAGAGCTCGAGCGCATCAAGAGCGTTTCTCCGTGAACATTTTGTGTGGAATTGTCGCCACGATTGACTGGGCGAACATATGTGTTGCCGCCACGATTGACTGGGCGAACGTATCTTTTGTTTCTGCAGAATGCATTGCCAGAATTACTGGAAGATGTTCCTCTTTTGATAAGATCTAACATGTGGTTCATGCATGATGGCGCTCCAGCACATTTCAGCCATGATGTGCGAGCACACCTTAATGCTGCATACACGAATCGGTGGATAGGTCTAGATGGACCGGTAGCCTGGCCTGCAAGATCACCCGACCTTAATCCCTTGGACTTTTTTCTGTGGGGTCATGTACGATCGTCTACAGCACAGAAGTTCCTAACATTATGGATCTGCGACAACGAATTGAAAATGCATGCCAAACCGTTCGTAAAGCTGGCGACGAACTCTTCCATGACATCAGACGGTCGCTCATGCAACGAGCCGAAGCGTGCCTGCGAGCTGGTGGTAGGCACTTTGAACAATTCCTGTAATTTGGAGCCACGGGTTTAGTTAGCTTTATCGCGTAAATAAATCGTTTCTAGACAAAGTGCTATAGAACATTTTCGTCTTCTTTTGACCTGAGGAATATGTCACTAAATTTATTGTACATAATTTTGAAACACCTGCATAATGAAGGATGTTTGTTTGTGGGTTTGTTTGTGGGTTTGTTTGTTTCTTATGCAAATCTACAGTTTTATTCCGATCTTGATGAAATTTTGCATACTTGACCTTCACTGTTACCTCAGATTTCGAAAAAATAATTATCGATAAAAAATCGATATTCATGGTTATGGCAGGGCATTGTAATGAGAAATATTACATGACCAACAATGCAAGGCAAAGTTTGTGCAACAATAGGTATCAGCAATGGTATCAACACGCAATTCACCAATAACCGAAGCAAATCAACATCCTTCTTGAGGTTGTTCTGCTGACCTATAACAATAATTATCCCGGGAAACGCCAGGTACCTCTGCTAGTAAAAAATAAAATTCATGGCATGTGACTTGCTTCAATAAATAAAATCCATTTATAACTTTTTCAAACTTTTCGTAATTTTTATCTTTTTTTTTCTTTTGTAATTGGGCAAGCTATGGTTTAAAACAAATTTTGTTTTCATATTATTTTTGAAAGGAGGGCGTGACGCTTTCGTGGGGTAGTTCTCGCAATCTATTCACTCTCGTCAGGTACTGGCAGCCTGGGTTGAAGGCATTACAGATTGGGCATGTAGTATGATTGGCTCATTGGCTTCCCATGTGCTGATGCACGTTTTCAATTAAATGTTTATCAATTCAGAATATTTCGCGTTGTTTAAACAAGTTAATTGATTGTTGGATAATTTTTGATATAATTGTTAAAGTTTATGTCGTTTTTTAATATGGGGCCCCAATTTTCAATATTAATAATTTGTATTCTTAATTATTGGATCTAATCAATTAAAATGAATGATTTATCGTTTGTCAGCCTCTACTCCTTGCGAATATAACATTCACCCCGCGCAAGTCCAAAAACCCGCTCCTGTTGTGCTTGGGAGTGAATTATCGTCAGGGGGTCCTTACGGCACCCCCCGCCCTCCCACGCACTACAGGGCACATCTGGCGCCCGAACAGGGAGGGGGGGGGTGCGTGGGAGGGGGTTTTTGGACTTGCGCGGGACTTTTTGGACATTTAATTGAAAACGTGCATCAGCACATGGGAAGCCAATGAGTCAATCATACTACATGCCCAATCTGTAATGCCTACAACCCAGGCTGCCAGTACCTGACGAGAGTGAATAGATTGCGAGAACTACCCCACGAAAGCGTCACGCCCTCCTTTCTTTTGTTGCCAATCAGTGCTATATATTAGCGCTGCACAAGCTTGGTCAACCAGGGGAGAGAGCATTAACCCCTCAACAACAACCTTTGGACTTTTCACTGTCCGCTCATAGACGCCGTAGACTTCACTCTATTCACTCACGTATCACGCTGCTATCGTTAAGTAATTATTTTTTATAACAATTATTATTAACGAGACAATTCACCACCAATACATGTAGGCATGCTTTTAGTAAACGCTCATAGAACGCCCCCACGTGACAGGCTTCGCTTCACAGACGCTAAACGGTTATAAACTTCATTTATTGTAAACATTTATGTTTAACTTATTCAAATTTAACACTAGTCGATCGCTAATCAACGCCAGTGTGCTTCAGCGCCGTGCAATGAAAAACATTTAACTCTAAATTAGCTAAAAGTCTCTCATATAGACTCTCATAAGAGAAGTCGATCTTGCATTATTAATTGTAATCGTCACTTTCTTTTGATATGCACCTTCCCAAACGTTAATTATTCCCACTGGTGATCATAACTTCAAATATGTCAGTAATAATAAAATAGAACGATCTCACCGCTCTGTTGCTGATTCATTCTCATCTTGGTCGGGAAACTTCGTTCTAGACGCATTCCTTCATATCATGCTCGCTTTCGTCGTATGACAGTCACGCACATTAAAAGAAAAACATAGCCATCGTCAATTCGCAGGTCAGATTACCTAAAACTAATTCATAACCATCATACAGGCCTGCTTTTATCAAAAACTCCTATTTATCAGCAGAAGACACATCCGAAAACATCGCTGCTAGCTCGGAAGGGGAGGACTCGAACGCTCTTTTTTCTTTCGACGCTTGCCTGCGAAGCCTGAACAACGATCGCTCACTCTCTCAACAATCTTCCATTTCCTCCGGGTTTGTTGAGGCTCAAATACTGAGAAAAGCTGCCCCAACAATGTCTGCTTACGATTATCCAAACAATTGCGGCAACTTCCCTCAGATAACCTTAAAACAAACTATTTCCAACAATCAAGAAAATATCACATACGTACTACAGAAAGTAGTTTCCTATATAGCAAACTGACTTATTTTTATTTAAAAATTCAACACACTTGCTCCATATTCGTAACCAAACATACCACAAAACACTCACCCAACTACCACAAAACGATCGCTACAGCACTCATTTATTCAAACAAATACACTTAAAACACAGACATTTGCATAAACGACACCAACCAACTATGACATGAAAACAAAATACCAAACGAACTCAAAACACACACTGACACCAGTCACATTATATTTAAGTACCTTAGGTAGTTTTTAAAAAGCTCAATACAGTACATTTAGTTTATATAGCTACTATTATAGATTGAATGAATGGACTAATATCAAAGAGACACAGGGTCCCGAAAGTCCCGAAAAAGTAAAGAAATTGGAAAATGGGTCACGAGGAATTAAAATTTGGTCATGGAAAAAATCTGGTCAATCCAGGCCGGGACAAATGCTTTAAAAGTTTTTTTTGGACGTTAAAAATAATTAAATTAGGTCAGGAATTTTTTTTAAGACATCCCCAAAAAGTTACTAAAAAGTCACTAAATTGATATTCAGAAACTCTGTAGACACCCTGAAACAGTCCTAGAGACAAGTCACGACATAAAAAAGATGAGGCTCTCTACAAAAAAAAAAAAAAAAAAAAAAAATAGCCTTTTCTTTTTCATATCGTGACTTGTGTCTAGGATTGTTTCTTTGATATTAGTCCATTCATTCAATCTATATTAGTAGCTATATAAACTAAATGTGCTGTATTGATCTTTTAAAACTACCTAAGGTACTTAAATAAATAAAGGCTACTTTATTTTCAAATATTTCTCTTGTAGTCTTACAATAAGCTGCCTAAAAGCCTAAATGTATTATTTCTTGGTTTAAACAAAAATAATAAGAAAACAAAATTTGTTTTAAACCATAACTTGCCCAATTACAAAGTAAAAAAAAGATAAAAAAATACGAAAAGTTTGAAAAAAGTTGTGAATGGATATTATTTATTGAAGCAAATCAAATGCCATGAATTTTGTTTTTTATGTGATACTATGCTTTTTGTAGATAGGATTAAAAAAATTTACTTGATTATCACTCTGCCTTCCCAAGATAATGCGGTTTTTGTAAAATACCTTTTCCGTCAAAAAGTAAATTTTTACAGCCAAGTAGATAAATGTAAAGGGTTTATTTATTTTGTTCTGAAATTAGCATAGTGTTCTTAATAATATCAGCATAATGTACTTAACAATTTTTTATTCATTGAAAGTACAAGCTCGTCCGGAGTTCTCGGAATAACTTTAACTGCCTATAAAAAAAAAAAAAAAAAAAAAAAAAAAAAAATTTAGGTTGGCAAATAAAATTTTATATATTTTCTTATCTACATGGAAGGATTAAAAAATTAAAGTTTCATCAAAATCTGAGATGGTGGGTGACAGATCCAAAATTTTCTGGATGATTTGATGTGGAATGACACACCTAGCAATTAAGTTTACATGACAAGCATCATAATAAAAGAAATGAAAAATTCTTTAACCGCAACACAAAATACAAAGAAAACTGTAAGGATAAGGTTGTATTCTCTTTGTTATATAGTGTTGTGGTTAAAGAGTCTATAATTTCTTTTCTTATAGTTAACATTTCCACATTCTTTTTCACTTGATTATTCTTTCCGTGTTTTTGCAAATATTGGTGTTTTTAATTTGCCACTTCCGGGAATTTAAAATTTTAACATGACAAGTATTAATAAAATTTTTCATAATCTTCTTCTTAAGCAGTCGTTGCACTCGGAAAACCTGAATCGGTCCTATGCCCATCATTAGAAAGATGTCGGCATAAATAAATAGATGGCAAAAATAATTAAGACGAAAGATCACTATTTTCTAAAACTGCTTTGTCAATTACAACTAACATTTATTTTAAATCTTGGAGTCTTACGTTTGACAAAACGATTGCGAAGTTTCAGGATCTGGCTCTATTTTTCTCTCATCAGAAGTTGGCAGTAGAAAACTTGCATAGCAACACGGCTGGGAGTCTTTCCACAATGATACCTTGTTTAAATTGGCAGCAATTAAAATTATTGGAACAAAATTATATGTATTAGTAATTTGTTTGTAATTAATTGCTTAATTTTTAATTCCTGATAAGACTGCGTAGAAATTGATAGCAACAAAAGATCCAGCTGAATTAAACGAGAAATTTTAATCTATAATTTTGTGTTTCAGTATCACAGCTAATTTAGTAGGTTGAAAACGGGACACTTACTAGCAAGAGTCCTAGCAGAAGTCCTGATGTACGCTTCGCAACGCGCTAAGTGGCCGGCCAGGTGGCCGAGAGGGCTAGGGCGTAGGCTTTCTAGTTCTCGAGTTCGCCTGGTCGTGGGTTCGAATCCCGCCGTGGGCATGGATGTTTGTGTTTGTCCCGGGCTGCGTACAGATATAACTTGTGTAAAAGACGCAAAATGACCTTAGTAGTCGACGTCAAAAATTCTAATAAACCAACCAACCAACGCGCTAAGTCTGGCCCCAGCTTGCGCGCTGCAGCGAGCGTTTCCTCCTCCTTCTTCGAGTCGTTGATTGCAACATCCGTATTCGGGGGAGCCGGTTTCGTATCTGTCGGTATGGTCCTTCTTTCTCTTACATTAATTTCTATTTCTTCTCTCGTATTAGCCGCATGCTCCATGTCATCTGCCAACGTTTTCTTTGCTGTGCTCTACTTTTTCCCCTGTGGAATACAACGACCTAACTCTCGGCTTGGTTGGCAAATTTGCTGTCGATCCTTACACCATTTCTCAAGTATCCCGTATCCTTCCTTACCTGTCTCCACCTTCGCCACTCAAACTACTTTTCTCCCGGCTTCGGAACTTTACCTGGGATCGATCCAAGAACAGTCTGTTCACCGTGCAGATGTGACAACCAATTGCGCCACTGCGGACATGGAAGTGTTAACACTATCTACATGCCCGTAGGGCTGGTTGGAGCAGTACCCAGTTTGATGGCTGGGATTATCTTTCCTACTGGCGTAATATTCGTTAAAGAATAATTATTGGATGTTCTTTGTGGAGTTTTTGCAGGCCATACCTCAGATGTTTAAATTATTGATGGAAATTGAAAAGAAAATTCCATAGCCTGGGATCGAACCATGACCCTTCTGCTCACCGTGCAGATGGGCAATGGCGCAATTGGTTAGAGCATCTGCACCGTGAGCAGAAAGTACCTGGTTCTATCCCAGGCTGTGGAATTTTCTTTCCTAATTTTCATCAATAATTTAAACATCTGATGTATGGCGTGTAAAAAACATCCGCAAAGAACATCCAATAATTATTCTTTATAATAAGAAACCAGTTTCAGTTTGACCACGGAAAGAGTATGGAAGCATGGAAAAGGTGAGGACAAGCAGCACTCTACTTGGCAAAAGTGTGTTCTGTTCTGTACTGTTTTTTCATATTATCTACCCCCATTTTAAACCCCTTGAACCTGTACAATAAAACATCATCTTTATTTGTGCTTATCTTAAAACAGTGATCAATACATAGGTCCCACTGCCGTTATGCCGTACTTTCCCTAAAGCTTCAGAATTCAGTATAAAGTTAATGCTTCATCATGTTCATTGGGTTAATTTGGCCTATCTGTATGCATACCATTCATAGTGAATAATAAAAAGAATTATTTTCCTCAAAACACTACTACTTATACGAATTCATATGAGTTTTAAGTTGAAAAAATCACTATAGCATGCAAGAAACAAATTTTTAGCTTATAAAATTGCAATTTAAATAAAAAAATTGATCCTAGGCGCTTTTGATGCATCTTATTATGCTAGAAAACTAACTTTACTTTCTTAATGTAGTACTTACTGTGATCTAAACTGTTTTTGTAAGCTTAGTTTCCTTCAAGGCGTACTGTAGTTAATCATTAAAGTTAAATTGCTGGTTCACAAAACAAAATTATTGTGCCCACTACCCAGTATGCAAAAGTTTTTTTTTTTCAAATTAACCGCATATTTTATCATTGTTTCAATATAGAATGCTGCTATATTGACAGAGTGTTCCTTCACTTTCTACTTATCTCTTAGTAGCTTGTACAGTAGAGGACACGTGGCTATGTTCAAAATTTTGTGTGCATTAGAGTAGTTTTACATAGCATTGCACGTATAATTGATTTTTGATGTACGCAATTACTTCACTGAAATAACCTGAGCACAAAATATATGACATTTTGTTCTACAGGTTTGGTGTGTTTGGTATTAACGTCCTTTTCAACTTCTATGGTATTACAGGAATAATTGCCGAAACTGTGGATACTGTAGCGTACTGACAAAATACTAATACCCAAACTACTAGAGGCAACACAACCATAATATCGTCA
>JAHWFO010012585.1:971233-988797 GCA_023313115.1 Rhysida immarginata
CCTATCCACCGATTCGTGTATGCAGCATTAAGGTGTGCTCGCACAACATGGCTGAAATGTGCTGGAGCGCCATCATGCATGAACCACATGTTAGATCTTATCAAAAGAGGAACATCTTCCAGTAATTCTGGCAATGCATTCTGCAGAAACAAAAGATACGTTCGCCCAGTCAATCGTGGCGGCAACACATAAGGGCCAATTAAGTTATTTCCGACAATTCCACACCAAATGTTCACGGAGAAACGCTCTTGATGCGCTCGAGCTCTGGTAACATGCGGGTTAGCATCTGCCCAATGGTGCTGGTCGTGAGAACTAATGGAACAACCGTAAAGTAGGTTTAAATGGAACAAACCACTCAACCTAGTGTTGGGTCGAAACGCTGGAACTGCTAAAATATCGTCCGCTAACTACCGTGCTTCCCTACTCTATCATATTGGATTACTCGCAAACAAATCGTTTCCAGACAAAGTGCTAAAGAACATTTTCGTCTTCTTTTGACCTGAAGAATATGTCACTAAATTTATTGTACATAATTTTGAAACGCCTTGTATAGATTTTTATTGTTTTACTGGTTAATTACGTTAATTAACCATGCTGTGTTTATGTTCAGATGAGTCCATGGAGGAAGATGAATCGGGTGAAGAGAATGTTCAACCTTCCTGTAGTGAGTATCTCTCATCATGTGAAATTTTTATGCCATTTAGAAGATTTTATAATAAAACCTAGATAATGGATTTATGTTTTCATTTGTTTACGTTTTTCAGGCAAGACACTAAGTGCCACTGAGACAATGGATGTTGAGCAAGAAGGTGGGTCTTACATTAATATGACTTAAATTTTTATTGGAAAATTTTCGATATCTGCACAATCGCAACCACGAGTCAAATCGCAAACGATCATACGACCAAGTTAAGTGAATTTATTTTTTAAAGACTGGGGGGCTGTGCCCCTCAGACCCCCCCTCTAACGAACTGATATATACCCCAACCTATTTGGTTACAGGGGGCAGTTGGTTTCCCCCTGGCCGGTTACAGGAATCGCGACAATTCAATTTGCGGATTCAGTCATCGCGCGATTGTGCAGATACCGAAGGTTAACCTTTTTATTATCTATAAATGTGGATTCATCTAGTTAGGAGTCCAAAATTTCTAGTTTTTAACATACGAAGGCAGTCCAGAAAGTAGTACCCGTTTACACATATCGATGGCGCCACTGATCCAAATGAAAGATACAGGTATAGATACCAACACCTTTGCTTTGCTGAGGTCGAATTTCGAGTTCATTCAGTGCATGGTTTGAGTTTTGTGACGGTTTAAAATGGAAAAGAAGATAGAAAATCGCCAAATGCGAAGACTGAAGCCATCAGTTTTTTCGTTGAAAGTGGCTGCTTAAACTTGCGTGGATTTGTTGGAGATTGTGGATGGTGCCATTCCAAGGACTTGCGTTTGCTCTCAGGTGTGAAATGGCACACCCAGGTTTCATCCCCAGTAACAGTTTGGTCGAGGAATTCATCGCCGTGTTGCTCGTAACGAGTCAAGAAGGACCACGTTGAATCCTTGCGATTGCTCTTGTGGTCGTCGGAAAGCATTTTGGGCACCCACCTTGCGCAAATTTTTCTGTAATTCAGATGGTCCGTAATGATTTCATGGAGCAGTGCTCGTGAAATTTCAGGGAAATGCGTACACATTTCACTAGTTTTACGCACCGATCTTGCCTGATAAAATCATCGACACGTTTCTTGAGATGTTCGGTGATAAGGGATGGGCGACCTGACCGCTGTTCATTGTGCACAGCAGCTCGTCCCTTTTTGAAGTTTCGAACCCAACGCCTTACAGATGACTCATCCATAGTTCCTGTGCCGTAAACTTCCGTAATTCTGCGATGAATTTCGCTGGGACGGACACTTTCTGCATTCAAAAAACGGATGACTGCTCGCACTTTGGATTTGGCGGGATTTTCTATCTTCTTTCCATTTTAAACCGTCACAAAACTCAAACCACGCACTGAATGAACTCGAAATTCGACCTCAGCAAAGCTAAGATGTTGGTATCGATACCTGCATCGTATGCTTTTATTTGGATCAGTGGTGCCATCGATATGCATAAACGGGTACTACTTTCTGGACTGCCTTCGTATTTTCATTAGAAGAAAACAAAAATGGGTGGATGTATGAGAGCAATTCAAATGAAAACCTTAAAAATTCATTTGGCCTTTTAGTTGTTAATTGTAACTTTGTGTCTGAACATCGCAAAGAGAGTCAACTAGCCAACTACCGTTAGTTAGAAACATCCATTATGATGCAGGAATAGTGTTAAGATGGTGGCCCCAATTGCAACATGGACTAAAGAGGAACAGTGTGCTGTCTTTCGTTTCTTTAACAGTGATGGGGTGGAAAACCCATCGAAATTCACCCTGTGAATATTCATCCACTTTTTCGTTACGCTGCTACAATGTCTCTGGTGTATTTTTTTTTGGTGTACGAGATGCTACCCAAAGTTTCCCGAAATGTACCTCTATAAAATACAGAACTTACCCGATCTTTTAATTTCCACCATCGCCTTCAAAGTAGTCTTCATGGGCATTTATACTTCTGGAAGCACTCCTGGAAGTCCTCAGGTTGGAGCTTGTTTAACACTTGCTGCGATTCCGCTTAGATTACTTCAATGGAGTCAAATCGCCGCCCTTTGAACTGCAATTTCAATTTTCGGAAGAGGCAGAAATCGCAGGGTGCCAGGGACAGCGGTCATGTTTTTTTTTGTTGAGGAAGTCCCTAACAGCGAGTGACGTGTGCGCCAGAGCAGCTAGTCTTCCTTCTTCCATATCTCTGGCCTTTTGCGCCTCACGTTTTCCCTTAATCATCTCAAAACATCGTGGATGATCTGACTTCGGTCCTCTTGGAACACGTCTCGCACTTTTGTGATCATTTCTGGAGTTGTGGTTGTTGATGTTCTACCAGAATGCTTGTCGTCTTTCACAGACTTCCGACCATCTTTGAAACACTTAGCCCATCCAAATGTTTTGGTTTGGCTTAAAGCTTGTTCGCCAAAAGCCTCCAACAGTTTACGGGTTTCAAACGCAGTTTTATTCAGCTTTAATATGAAGAACCACAACAAAGAGTGACAAAAATAGCTCAAACTCAAAATCACGTGGAGTATAAGATGACACTGCTTGGCACAATTACAGCTGAGGCTCAATTTCTTGCGTTCCTCCAGTTTTTAACATTATGATTTAAAGGTGACATTATTTACTTAAAGGCCTTTTAATGTTAGTTATAAAATGAAAAAAGACAGACTACAGTTTTTAATATATACTTATGTTTTATTACTGTTTTCCCATATAGATATGCAGAATGATGTGGTGGAGACTCCTGCCACGTCAGATGATTTCAGTATGCCTATTCTCAGCTAACAAAACTTGTTTGATGTAGCCTACAGAAATCTTTGACATCAAATTAATGTCAGATGATTCAGCTAATTAATTAATTTAGTTTTTTGTTAATAAATTTATTTACTCACATTTGTGATCTTTCTAATTAATATGAGGATTGTTCAATAGAAACATTTGTGTATGGTTTAAGTAATATACGTCTGTCATGTATACTAAGAGGGGAAGTTGGTAAGTAAATAAGTTACAAATGGATACAGAAATGAAACAAGTAAGAGTACTGACTTGAAAAACTACTTTTATTTCTCCACATAAACTTAGCCCCCTCAAAACTAGCAGCATAAAATTCTTTGGGCTGCTGTCTGAACCAGGTGGTAACAATTTTATTGAACATTTTAACTATGTAGATTGCACAGCAGCACAATAAGGGAGTCTTTAGGTGTTGAGCTGCTATTTCTCTGCATTGAGAGATCTCAGTTGCGCTGGTATGGCCACTTGATACGGATGCTGCAAACTGGCCTTCCTAGGCAGTTGTTATTTTCCAAGCCGGTGGGTAAGAGACCAAGGGGTCGGCCTAGAACCAGGCGGCTAGACTACATGGAGAATCTGGGTTCGAGTCGCTTGGGTGTTACCAGGGAGGACATGCAGCTGATGGTGGAAGATCGCGATTGCTGGAGATCCTCCATAGGGCTGCTGCCCCTGCGACTTTAACGGATAAGCAGGTTTGAAAAGTAAGTAAAGTAAGTAAGTAAGTAAGTAAGTAAGTTTTAACTATATTGATTTAGTTGTATCAAAAGAATGCATCTTTCCTTGTTTGATTAACTACACTGGTCTACAAAATTTGACTGTAAAAAAAATATTCTTCAGGTAAAGTAGCTTTTTTTTTATTCATTTTCACATGCTGAATACAAAAATAATAATTATATTTTAAAATTAGTTTCCTTTTTTTAGAAAAACAAATTACAAGTCTTTTGCAAAAATTAACAGAAATCATACGGTTCTTCTATTCATTAGCAGAATTGAGACGTGATTTTTTTTCACTGCCCTCTTGTATTCTGCTTCTGTAACATCTCGACAAAAAGTCTAACAATAATCCGCCAACATCGAAACGTTCCGCTGCTCTGATATCGTTTTTCCATGTATGCGATGTCTTGATGGAAGCGCTCCCCATGTTCATCGCTAAAAGCCCCACAATTGTTCGAAAGAAATCCAAATGAGAATGTAAAAAGTGGATTTTCAAGGACATTTTACAAACCAGTTTTTTATAATAACAAATTTTCAGTAAGTTCAGCATAAATGTCACTGCTCTTATTTCCCAAGAAGTTAGTTGTGGCAATTGTCCCAGGCTTTTTTTTCGTTACCATCCAAAACAGAGTCAAAGTTACCTTGAAATAAATTTCTTATTTGAGGACCGACTAATATACATTCCTTAATCTTAGCTTTTCGCCAGAAATTTTCAAGCTTAAGTAGATATTGAAAAGCAGCTCTATTTTTAGGATTTTAGCATCATCTAAAACCCTACTAACGACGGTACAGATATGACTTTTAACAGGATTGACATAGAGGCTTGAAATTTTGTACACACTTAGGCCCTATACAGAGGACTATGCGAAAAATATAGAGAATCCTCTAGCGTGGCCCGGGGCCCCTCAGAGGACATTTGTATGAATTTCATGGTTCTTTTTTTATCTTTTGAACAAAGAAGACAAAAATCGTGAAATTTCGTAAATTTGTAGTGTGGTTCTAAAAAAATAAAACCAATATACAATAAAAATGATACAAGCCTGTAGAGCCCTGCCGGAAGTTCTGAAGCCCCAAATACAATTGAAGCTATAACCTTTGAACAGATTGACCTAGGAACCTGAAATTGTGTATATTTAAAGTGTGGTGCTAAAAAAAATATAGCAAACGTACAAGAAATGTGATGTAGGTCTCTGGCGCCCCGCCAGAAAACCCCGAAGCCTCAAATACAAATCAAGGAAAGCTTTCGAACGGAATGGTCTAGAAACCTGAAATTTTGTAAATTTTTTTGTGTGGTGCTAAAAAATATAGCCAATATAGAAGAAAGCTGATATAAGCCATTAGGACCCCGCCAGTGCCCTCGAGGCACCAAATACAATTGAAGCTATAACATTTGAACGAAAACTCCTAGGATCCTGAAATTTTGTACAACCTCAGACAAGTTTGGTTAGTGACGTCACACCCTAATCTGTGCGAGCTTTACGCGAGTAACAATGCATGTGAATATAAGCCCAGTCATTGTTTAAGCAAGTTTAGACAGGTCACGTTTGTGCGTGCAATGGTTTAGCAGATGATCGTTTCTTCAGTTGAAGGTGTAGTGTGCGCACGTAACTGGATAATGGATCAAAGAGGAACACTGCCGTAATCGTGCAACAGTTTCTGGCCAACAAAGGGGTCGTATCCATAGCTCATCCACCTTATTCACCAGACTTGGCACCGGCAGACTTTTTCTTGGTCCCACGCCTGAAACGGGCCTTAAAGGGAGACAGATTTGCGGACATTCCAGACATTCAGGCAAATGTGACACGTGAACTTAAAGTTATCCCTAAGGAGCTTCCAGGACTTATACACCCGATCCCAAAAGTGTATAAGCCACCTTCCCGTAGTCTGTTTCTGACTGGTTGGTCAGAAACAACCACTTCAGATGCGGCACGCAGGTCGTTTTGCAAGTCTAGCCATTGATGTTCATCGGCGAAGAGCAGACGTTTGAAGATATTGGTCCAGCATTCTTGTCGTTTTGCGTCTGCGTCCTTGTCCAGGCTTTCGCGAATAACGACCAGTCTGTTGGAAACGATTCCATGCACGATGAATTACTGAACGTGACACTCGAAGCTGTCCGTCGATGGACCTGATTAAGTAGCCTTCTTGGAGCAGTGTAACAGCTCTTGTAACTTCCTCCAACCTGAGATGTCTCATTTTGTCTCAATTAAACGTCCGGATACTGTATCAGAGCTTTAACATGCAATTATTGCTGTTGGAAGACCATGTGACTTTGTCCTATGGTTATGACCATTCTGTTTTTCACTTTAAACTCACGGAAAAACACCCAAAGCCAAGCTCTCCGTTTTCTAATCTATCTTTGTTCCCATTTTCACTTATGGTCATGAGTCTTGGGTAATGACTGAAAGAATGCGATCGCGGGTACAAGCGGCCGAAATAAGATTTTTGAGAGGTGTGGCAGGTGTTACCCTACTAGATAGAGTGCACAGCAGCACAATAAGGGAGTCTTTAAGTGTTGAGCCGCTGCTTCTCCGCATTGAGAGGTCTCGGTTGCGCTGGTAGGGCCACGTGATACAGATGCTGCAAACTGGTCATCCTAGGCAGTTATTTTCCAAGCCGGTGGGTAAGAGACCAAGGGGTCGGCCTAGAACCAGGTGGCTAGACTACATGGAGAATCTGGGTTCGAGTCGCTTGGGTATTACCAGAGGGGATATGCGCCTGATGGCGGAAGATCGTGATCGCTGGACTGCTGTCCCCGCGACCCAACGGATAAGCGGGTTTGAAAAGTAAGTAGTAAGTTGCATATAGACAACGCAGGGGGAAGACAGAAGGTATTGTACAGGGTGAGTTTTAAAAGTGGCCCGACGCGAACTGCGCAGTTGAGAGAATGACATTGGTGTGCATGGTAGTCGTTTTGTGCGAAGTGGCGAAAATGGTGTTATCTCTGCAACAGCGCTTTTTAGGGGTAAAGCACTAGGCATGGCATGGGTCTTGGAAACCGTGCAGATGAGTTTAAAATTAAGTTTCAAGTTGATGCTGTGCCTGCAAACCTCCTGCCTGAAGTGCAATGCAAAGCTTAATTGCGAAATGGCATGCAATGGGATCAGTACTGAATGCAAAGAAAGTGCGCAAAAGGACGGTCCGTACGACAGCAACCATTGCTTTTGCTGCTGAAGAACACATGCTGCGCAGTCCGAAAACGTCATTACGGCGGCTGTCTCGGCAACTGGGTTTGTCTCAGTCAAGTGCAATGAAGATCATGAAACAGGATTTACACTTACACCCCTTCAAAGTTACCACTGTGCATCTTTTGCATGATGTCGACAAGCCGTCCAGGGTTTAGTTTTGTGAATGGTTACTGAGCACCATTGCTCCGGAGGTGCTGGAGGATGGTTGTGTGTTCATCTCAGATGAAGTGTGGTTCCATCTGTCCGGTTACGTCAACTCACAGAACATGCGCCACTGGTCTTACGTCAACTCCGCCTGTCGCATCATCCGTTATGTGCACGACATCTTCAACGTGTTTGCCGCACAACTTACTGATGACGAGCGTGCCAATGCTTACTTTCAGCAAGATGATAGTGATCACGAAGTGTTCCCATCCGAACATGTGATCAGTCGAGGAACAGAACAGCCCTGGCCATCACCAGTCGCTAGACCTATCGATCTGCGATTTCTTCCTCTGGGTGCACTGAAAGGTGTGGTCTACCAGAACAATCCGCACACATCCGCCGACCTTCGACAAAATGTCCAAACAGCCATTCAGGCCATTCCAGCGGAAACCTTTGCTCGTGCCTTCAGGAACATGTGGACACGCCTTCGATAGTGCCTCGAGGTCAATGGAGGACACTTCCAGCACCTACTCTAGGTTATTTGCACTGATCTTTGATCATTTTTACATGTTATCTCTTATCATGCTCATTTTTACATGTTGTTCACCGGGCCACTTTTAAAAAACTCGCCCTGTATAACTTAGTTAATGTATGCTTATGCATTTGGTTGTGGCAGTCAGTTGGTCTCCAGGAAACCAAGGGCAGCTTACCCTTGTACATCAAATAATGTGAATGCACTGTGAGAACTTGTACATCAAATGGTCTCCTTTCTTTGGTTTTCCTAATTTTGGTTGCTGGGAACTTGTCGACAGTGCATAAAGGGCGTAATAATGTATGTTTGGTCTGTTCATTTATAACTTGATCTGTTAGCAATTTACATGATAACTTGAAAATGGATTTTTGAAATTCTCTTTCCAACAATATAATCTACCAAGATCAACTGTTTAGTCATTTTCGTAGACTCTCGTCAAATGTGAAGTTAAATTATTTTTGTCCATTTCTTCTCATACAGATCAAAGGAATGCCTTCAGCATTCTTGAGATAACCGATTATCAGCATTATAAGAGCTTTGTAACGAGTAACTTATTCTGCCATGTAGGTGTCCCTGCATCTGCATTTCCTCATTCGGATCCAATACACAACTCTAACAATGGGCAAATCTAACCTTATTTGGAGAGAACACATACACCGTTGGCGAAAGCAATCACATGTTCACACATTTCTTTTTTCCACTAACGTGTATTCTCTCAATTTTGGGAAGATTGATATGAAATACAAGGTGGGCCATAAATCCCTTACCACCCCTTGTAGGGGGTCATGGGGCACATGATTTAGGGTCCATTTGTTCATATCTTAATTCGTTCAACAGTTACAGGCATTCAAAATGGCGATTCTCACTGTTACATATGGTGCTCACGTGAGCCCCCTCCTATGCTACGCACGTGTGCAATCGTTCCACCCAATGAGGTGGTTTCACACGCAAAAAAAAAACAAAAACAATACGCATGATGGTGCCACATGTTATCAGCCTATGCGTGTCTGCTGGCTCGAGTGGAAAATGGATCAGAACAAGTTACTTTCGTAAGAACTTTCCGAGGCGTTACGTTACGCAACGATATCGATTGAGATACTTAATAAAATTTTCGATGTGCAATATTTTTGGAAACAAAAAACTTAATATTTTTTACATGAAACATTTTTGAAATTCACCACCTAAAAACTACGCGAATCATTATTTTCCGTTATATTCATTCATGACACGTCATTTCATGTTTTTTGATATACAGGGTGTCCTAAAAAATCTGGTAACATGGTAGATATCTCAAAGCTGCCAGGTAGGCGAGATCTGATGTGTGTGGTTATAGGTAATAGAGGGGTGGGGAATTCATTGCCGCGCTCAAATTTGACTTTGACCCCCAAATTTAAGGTCATCCATTTGCTAACTCGAAAACTATTAAAGATAGAGAAAAATTTCCAATTGCTACTCTGTAGAGCAACACCACATTAGTCTAAAAACAACTTTTAATCACTCTTCCCCTTGAAAGATTTTTGGAAAATGGGCGGGAAAAAAATCACTCAAGGTCAGGTGGAGTGGCCTGGTTGGCTGAGATTTCTAACACATTTGAATTGCAGTGAAACGACTTTGGGTACCGTTTTTTGCCTTACATGATCTAACGTTCCCTTTTTATGATCCATGTACAAGTGTAAACAAAAGTGACGTATTAGTCAGAAAACGTATAATATAGAGTCTATATAATTTGTCTATAAAATTTTCCACTTTTAGGGATTAATTATTGCGGAAAGGTATACAATGATGTAGTGAACGAGTGAAGAAGTACCTTGTTTAATCCTGCTCGATGGGTTGCCTGAGGGGTTGCAGTCTGGGGTAGCTGTCGGACCTGTGGTAGTCCTCTTATTCCTTTGGGTATGATTTCACTGCGCAAAGCGAAACGATGGGTGTAAAATATAAGAATAACCTTGCAAATTATAAAAAACAAAAAAATATTAAACACTGCTAAGAAATGAAGCCAAAAGAGAAAAAATAGGAGAGAAAAAAATCATGAAATCAACTGACGAGATGGAAATCACTAACATCATATAGAATTGCAATTTGGCCATCAGACATTTTGCCGCCATAGGTCAGGGCCTCGATAGAGTATAAAGAAGGCCCTGCATAGGTCCAGGCTTTCCTTGATCCAAACTTGGTCTTGGCGGCACACGCAAGGGGTTTAAGTGCTCAGCGATCATTTATTTAAAATACAGTGCTGGACATAATAATAGGACCAGTCGAAATACAAAACACAAAATACTTTTATTTAATTTTTTAAACATTTTCTGTTTTTTAACGTATAAATAATTTTATTTGTGAAAGGAAATAAAAAAATAAAGAAAAGTTATGACAAAATTCAGTTTTTTGAATAATCTCTATAGAAAGCAGATTCGACTCTATCGTTAATCTCTCCAATTATTGATTATAGTGATTAATTGAAATCATTTTTAATAGTCAAAAAATTGGGATCAACTTTGCGATTCCTTGTCAACATCTCTCGTTTTTAGAGGAAGCGCCATCTGGTGATCACTAAATGTATCTAATAAAATAACCAACCCTATATAATTTAAAGTAATTTTTTCTAATAACACAAGCTAGAATTCCATTAGAGATTTAATTCAATAAGTATAATATAAAAGAAAGATCTCCAACGTTTATCTATGATAACTTACTTGTAAGACAGTATCCATTTTTTTGTAAATAAGTAAAAACTAGATGAGATCCCAATCTCTTTCCCATGTCTGCAAAAGGGGTCTACCCTTGCCAGTGAAAATAAGGTTAGCTTTGCGCAGTGGCAGTATCATAGTCAATGAGGGGCAACCGAGACGTGATTATTGCTAGTTGAAAACTTTTCCCAATACCCCGCCGAATTGACGATTCATTCGTCGGTTCAGGCAATTTTTGCTGCTTCGTAAAGAGGCCTAAAAATTCAATTACAAAAATAGTTCAATTCTTCACTATTTATGGATAGATGGATATTTATCGCCAGTAGTGCTGCGCGATTTGCGGAAAACATCGATGTTTCCAAAAACATTCGAAGTTGAATCGATATATGTTTAAAAAAACTTCAAGTGCAGTGTTTATTTTATGAAATAATACTTCCTAGCTAATTTGTCTTAAATTTCGTTTATTTTAACTTGTATTATTGTTTAAAAATTAAACAAAATTTACACATTTCATCAATTTAAAAGTCATTTTAAGTTAAGTTTTTGTTTAAAAACAAAGCAAAATTTACATTTTTTCGGCTTATTGCATTCCTTTTTTTTTTATATCAATGTTCCAGCCTTCGAAAGAAGCCTTTCGGAGGCAACTGAAGTAGCCGGAATACACAAAAATGATCTGGCGACACATTTTATTTCTTTGTCAGTTTGGTACTGTTTCCACCAGACAAGTAGATCTTCTTTTCGCTTGATCATGGTTGCTTCATTGTAGTGTCGTACTTGTAGGAAAGCAGCGCTCTTTTTATTTTTTTTTTGATTGACTACTTTCCTGTCAAAATCACTCCAGAAATAGTCATTACACTCAATATCAGTAGGTGCAGGAGTCACGCGGTGGTCAGTGTTTGTAGGTGACGAGCTACATTGATCTCTGCCATCTGAGAGGCGTATAACAACATCGATAATGCAGTAGCAGGGAAAACATCGATGGCAACATCGATACTATGAAATAATCGATGTGTCGATGTTTAACATCGACATCGCGCAGCACTAATCGCCAGATCACGCAGATCACATCCAATCAGCACAGTCAGCTCGGTTGCATGGAAAATCTGGAATTAGAAACTTGGCCTAGACGGAATAAGGGAGACTTACGGGATTAGCCTACAAGGAAGGATTAAGGGATTAGCGTCTCTGGATTTCTACTTCCTGGTTGTGATTAGCGTAAAGGATTTTAATTCAACAACTTTCAACTTAATATTTTTGTTTTATATTAACGCACAAAGTTTCTATTTGTTAAATCTTTCTAATTAACTGTATCCATGCATCATGGAACCACTTAAATTGACAAGTGAAAATTTATTTTGAGAATTTACAGCAAATGAGCAAGAGTATCTAGATGGATCACATCTTTGCGCTAAGGCAAATCTTTGAGAATTCCTGGGAGTATGCAAAAGGTGTATACCTCGAAAAAGCATGACAGAGTTCCTCGGGAGAAGCTCTGGCAAGTGTTGCAAGAGTACGGAGTGTTGCTATCATGTCTCTGTACAAAAGCTCTGAGATGTGCGTCCGGATAAATGGCATTAAGTCAAGACCATTCACCGTGGGTCTTGAGCTCCGCCAAGGGTGCGTACTGTCGTCCATTTGTTCATTATCTTTATGGATTGGATAGACAGGGGCAGCAGAAAAGATAAGAGTATTTGTGTGGGCGACTGCTTGGTGGAGGAGTTACATTTGCTGACGACCTTTTCCTCCTTGCGTCTTCTTGCACCAATCTTCAGCATGTACTAGATCGGTTTGCAGCTAAATGTGAAGAGGCTGGGATGAAGAGTAGTGTGGCTAAGACTGAGGTTCTGGTCCTTTCAAGACAGCCTGCTCAGTGCTCTCTCCATGTTAGGGAAACCCCACTGAGACAGGAGGAGAAGTTCAAGTATCTTGGGATTGCATTCACGAGCGATGGTCGGCAGGATAAAAAACTGAATTGTCGGATCGGTGCAGTAAGCTGTTTCAGACGTGAACTGTGGCGATCCGTGGTTACGAATCGTGAGCTGGGAAACAAAGCCAAGCTCTCCGTTTTCAAATCTATCTTTGTCGCCGTTTTTACGTATGATCATGAGTCTTGCGTAATGACCGACAGACTGCGATTGCGGGTACAAGCGGTCGAAATGACATTCCTAAGAGATGTCGCATGTGTTACCCAACTAGATAGAGTGCACAGCAGCACAATAAAGAGAGTCATTAAGTGTTAAGCCGCTACTTCTCCGCATTGAGAAATCTCAGTTGCGCTGGAATGGCTACGTGTTATGGATGCCACAAATTGGTCTTCATAGGCCGTTATTTTCTAGGACGGTGGGTAAGAGATCAAGGGATTGGCCTAGAATCAGGTGGATAGACTACATGGAGAATCACTTGGGTATTACAACGGAGGACATACACTGAACGAGCAATTTATTAGAGACACCTCTTACGGAAAATGGATCGGCCTCCCAGTGACACCCAAACAATAGAACAGGCCGAAGCGGTGTATAAAAGGGATGCATTGGATCACAAGTTGCAGTCAGCAGCAGAAGTGGACTGAATATGGGTAAATCCAAGGATTTGACCGATTCTGAACGAGGCATGATCGTTAGGGCTCGACGGGCGCAGTTGAGCATTTCGCAAACCGTGAACCTCCTCGGGTTTTCCCGTGCAACAGTGTCAAGGGTATTCAAGACAACCTCCAACAAACACAACTCCGGACGAAACAGGGCCGTGCATGAACGAGGCCAACGGCGACTGGTACGAATCATCCACAGCAACAGGTCGGGAACAGCCCAACAAATTGCAGCGCAGTTCAATGAGGGAGCATCCCAACCCATTTCGGAGCACACGGTGCGGCGCACTTTGCACCGAACTGGGTTTTAACAACAGGCGGCCAGTACGGGTACCGTCGCTGTCACCGCAAAATAGGAAAGCACGCATGTATCGCCACTGGACACTGGATCAGTGGAAGAAGGTCGCCTGGTCCGACAAATCGCTGTTCCTCGAGGCCATGGACCCATCCTGTCAGCAGACAACCGCACAGGCGGGTGGAGGAGGAATGCTGGTCTGGAGTGTCTTCTCATCGGACACACTGGGTCATCCGTAGACACATCCCTGAATGCGACACACTACCTGAACATTGTTGCCGATCAGGTGCACCCGTTCACGATGACTGTGTTCCCTGGTGGTGACGGACGGTTTTTAGCCGGAAAATACTCCCTGTCACCGTGCTCGAATGGTCTTGGACTGGTTCGAGGAACATGACGCGGACTTTCACCTGCTTCAGTGACCAGGTCAGTCGCCCAATCTCATCCGATCGAGCATTTATGGGATGAAGTGGAGAGAATCATCCGACGCCTTCCCACACTACCGTCCAACATGCGCCAATTACGGGACGCTGTGGTGTCAGCCTGAGCTGCTATTCCTCCGCAACGGTTTCAACACCTTGTGAGAACACGGAGAGTTCTTCGAGATAATTAACGTGTTTGTGTTTTTTTTGTAGTTTCCTGATTTTATAAAAAATAATGTCCAGGTCAAATTTGAACACCCCTCGTATTATCGACAGAAAATAGACATAATTCGCGAACCAACCGACTGATAATAAATGGCGTCACTGTCGACTTCGAAAACTGGTAATAACATACGAGCTGCCACAGTATTTCCTGACACAGTATTTCCAAAAAGTTCTGGTATATAGTATTTCTGTCTAAAAAGTTCTTGTTTACTTGCAAAAAAACACCTCTAAAACGGACAATGCTTTGTAATTTTCGGTGAGAAAAGGACGGACTAAGCTTCTTGGCTGTGAAAATTTATGTTGGAGAAAAAAGTCCGATGCATTTCTGAGGGCAAATAAATTTTCAGAGCCAAACATTATTCCGTGCGTTAAAATGAATACGTGAAATTCAAATGGAATAATATGGAATTGTGCCTCAAAAATATGGGAAATATCATATGCAATAAGTTCTTGTTATAAAAATAAATTAATTTAAAGGCTGGATCAAGCATAATCACCTTGGTCTTCCTTTAATCTACACTGCTTTACAATGAATTTGCCCCGCCAACAAGAAGTTATCCGACCTTATCCATATTTAGTGGGGGTTCATCTACCTCCGACTAGTAAACGATTAGATGCATGCTCACGGGACATGACCATTCGGGTTGATACAGGGTGTCCGGGTGCCTGTATAGGCTCATCAGTTGACACCTATGCGAGACGTTCCATGCAATAGGGAGGAAGCAATGGCCTCGTGAACGTACAGCACTGTAATCCGCACAACGGTCTCAATTCCGCGGCGACAACAATGACAACCGTTCACGCGATTAACGGACTTTGAACGAGGTCGGATTATTGGCCTCTCCGAGGCTGGATGGTCAAACCAGACGGATTACTGTCCATGTGTCGCGGGACGCACGGATGGTAGGCCGATGTTGGAGGCAATGGCGAGAGGAAGGCACACATGACAGAAGACCAGGCTCTGGGGCCCGGAGAAGCACGTCAATTCGTACCGATAGGCTGATACTGCGAACAGCGCTAGCGGGCAGAACCATCACCCTGCGGCAACTGCACGACAAATCACTATTCCCGGTACTGCTCGAGTGTCAATAGCGACAATAGCACGCCGGTAACACGCCGCGACAATGTCTGCCAGGCGTTCATTGTTGTGTCTTCCTTTGACACCTGAGCACCGCGCGATACGAGTGCAATGGTGTCGTGAACGAGTGCGCTGGCGAATGGAATGGCGCCCAGTGGTCTTCAGTGACGAATCCCGCTTTTGTTTGGACACCGACGACAGACGTGGACGAGTGTGGCGCTGACCATTGGAACGTGCCAATGAACAATGCATCCGGTATCCATCGTGGACCAACGCCCGGAATCATGGTCTGAGGTGCCATAGGCTACGATACCAGAACGCTTTTAGTTATCATCCAAGACACCCTGACAGCAGCACGGTACGTCACAGAGATTCTGTAGCCCGTATTACTGCCCTTTCTGCACACCATACCCGGCGCAATCTTTCAGCAGCATAACGCCAGATCGCACACAGCAAACATGAGCATGGCATGTCTGCATGATGTCAACTGCCTGCCATGGCCCGCGATGTTCCCAGACCTATCGCAAATTGAGCACGTGTGGGATATGGTGGAACGTCGTTTACGATCACCCCGCAATCTCCATGACCTGACACAGCAGGTTCACCAGGCCTGGGCAGACGTACCCGAAGATGACATTCGCCTCCTGTATGTTCACCTACACCTGCGGCTGGAACAATGCATCGCCGCTACAGGTGGTGCCACGACCTACTGATGCCGCTTTCCGTTGGGACACCCTGTACAAACGTGTGTACGTCTTGGCTCCAATGGTGTGTTCAGATGTAACTCTTGCTGTATACCTACTTTTGGCTCACTTGGATAACTCCTTGTGGGTGGGGCAATTTCATTGCAAGGCGCCAATTTCATTAAAGTGATAAAAACATCTTGTCTCTTAAGAACATTGCCTAGACGCTTGCTAATTTCTGATAGTAACATTTCAATGTGATCCGTGAAATGAGTTGTATAACATTTTGAGTTGTATAATATTCCTAGTTTTTTTTATCGAGGTACGATGTTGGATTTTGTAGGCCGTAAATCTATAATCGTATTCATAATTGACATCCTTCCGGGAATAGCTTATACAATAGGTCTTAGATACATTTAAGGAAAGCCCGTTTGTAACGGCCCAAAGAGAAACAGAGTCGTCCAATACTTGGGATATATTATAACTATCGTCCCAGTTTTGAATTGCTGAGTACAACTTTAAATCATCCGCGCACAGAAGAAATTTCACACATGTATTTCTGATATAAGAAATAATATCCGTAATAAAAAAGGTTAAATAGTACAGTGCCAAATGCAGATTCTGAGGAACCCCAATCCTGATTCTTCCTATGGCATGGGCACCTCTCACGTCCGTTATTATGAACCTTCTATCGATAAGAAATGATGCAAACCAATTGCAGAGATTATATCAGATAAACCTATTTTAATTTTATACAGCAACAGATTGATGTTGATGCTGACAACAGCTTTACTAAAATCAAGGTACAATACATCGACTTGATTCCTTTGATCAATATAGGATACTAGAAGAGGTACCTGGCGTTGCCCGGGATAATTACACTTGCACAAACTTTTCCTTTCATTGTTAGTCATGAGATATTGATTGTTGATCCCTGCCTTGTGTTGGTGCATTGCGTGTTGGTACCATTGTTGATACCTATTGTTGCACAAACTTTGCCTTGCATTGTTGGTCATGAGATATTTCTCATTAATATGCCCTGCCATAACCATGAATATCGATTTTTTATCGATAATTATTATTTTTCCGAAATCTGAGGTAGACAGTGACCTTCCTCATGCTTTGAAGGTCATGTATGCGAAATTTCATCAAGATCGGAATAAAACTGTAGATTTGTATAAAAAACGTACAGACAGACAGACCCACCCACAAACATCCTTCTTTATATATATAGATAGACTAGCAAAGGTACCCGGCGTTGCCCGGGATAATTCCACTTGGATGTAAACAGAACAATCTCAAAAAATTAAATTAAATTTTGCAATATCTTAAAAATAAACACATGAAAATGCTTAGAATTAATACAGTAAAAATTCTTAATGAAAAATCGAAAAAAATCTTTTTAAAGGCTCACAATGGATGGACCGCTCCAATAATTTCTTACTCAGGTAATCTTACTTCAGATGTACACTTGATGTTGTTGCAATTTCCACTCTTCTCTCGTTGTGTTAAAGCAAAATTTGGCCTTTCATCACTTTGGGTAGTCTAGTGGTCGCCAATTCTTCTATTTACTTGCTTCCCATTTGCTCAATACAGCACGGAGC
>JAHWFO010012628.1:0-10146 GCA_023313115.1 Rhysida immarginata
ACACGTATTCTTGTTTTCGTTTTTCATAAGTCATCCAGTTCACTGTTTTACTTTTTTCATAAGTAAACCCGTTCAGTTTTTTTTAATGTTTTTCCTTTGTATTTTATTACTAATCTTGAATGTAAGTATCCGTTTGATTTTCTAATAATTTTTTCGTTTTTGTTTGCCTTTTTTATGGTTTTCTTAAAAAAAATTTCATTTAATGTTTTCGTTTTTTTACTTGTCTGTTCCTGCCGCTCCTTTTCACATTCCTTCAGGGGTAGTAAAAACTCTTTGTGTTGACACACCAACTGCCTACTTCTGTTTTCTAGGTCACATGTCACCTCAGGCCTTGATGCTTTGTCTTGCATTTGATGATTGGTGTATTTCCTCATGCACCTTGAATACGTCTTCTGTGTCGTGATTGGTTAATTTTTGATTAATACCCTCTGTCATTGTTTGTCAGCAGCCATGTTATGTTTTCATTCCTTGTTCATTTCACGTTGTAAAAAGTCAGCCATTAAGTGCGTCTTTTTGTTTCCTTGCGATTTCGTTCTTTGAATCTTTGATTTCAACACCATTCAGCTTCAGCGATTCCCTGTAAGTATATATATTTATTTTTTATTTTCTTACAAAATGAATCAATTCGTTTTTCTTAAGTCACTTCTTAATTTACGAGAGTTTAATCACCGCTATCGTTTCTTTGTTTTGTACAGCTTTCTTCAGCTATTTTTAATTTGTTTGAGAGGCTGATACTCTATTGATTAATACAGGTGACTATTTGTGTTTTTGTTTTGTTATTGTTTTTATTACAATTTACTATTAACAACGCTTAAGTTGTTCGTCCGCAGTGTTAATTCGTTTTTCTTATCTCTTAGTTTTCTGGGCACGTGCTTTTGTTTCATTGTGTCCCGCCCTTGCGTTTTCTATTCGCCCTCTAAAACTAACGTGTGAGACAAGTACCCTGTGTAATAATAAGAAGTGAAATTTGTTGCTTTTTTTTTTTTTTTTTCCTACACGTTTTCTTAACATGGCGGTGGGGCTTTTTCTTTGTCTAAAAGCTAAAATAGTTTATCGGCCTATCTCCCTATACCTAGTGGCATCACAGAATACAACAGATCTTCAAAACACCTCTATTTCACCTGTGTTTTCACTGAAACCTGGATTCTATCGTTCTCTTTCATCACCAGACCTGGTAATTATTTTTATTTAAGTTGATGGTAAGCCTATAAAAGTAATGACGGAAGATAATGGTGGTACTGCGCGATTTGCAGGAAACATTCGATAAAAAATTATCGATGTTTTTCCCAAAAATATTCGATAAAAATTATCGATACATCCCGAAAGTATTCGACAAAAACTATCGATACATCCCGAAAGTATTCGATAAAAATTATCGATGCTTCCCGAAAGTATTCGATAAAATTATTTTTTAAAAAATTTCTGTATCAAGTACCCCTTATTATTTGAAATTATTTTTATTATTTTTCATTACGAAAAAATTTGTGTTCAGACCTTGAAATAGTTCAGCCGTATTTCCAGTTACTGAATTTTTGACCATTTGAATTTCTTATGTTTTAATTTCTTCTTTAAAAAAGGGTGCAAACAGCTGGTCATGCAGTATATAAAATTGATACTGTGGAGTATATAATTATTTTCTTTTAAACAATTTTTCATGAAATATATACTTCATAATTTACTATCTGGAATAAATGGACAAGTTTGTGAAACATTTTATTTCATAAACTTCTTCTCTTCATAGGCTACTCGTATTCGCGGTCGTTTGGGTTGTTTCTTTTATTGGTTTACCTTAATTAATTTTTTTTTTGATTCCTGGACTTGTATTTTTCGCTTTTCAGGTAAACAGCGATTCTACGGAGGTTTCTAGTGACACCTTTCCAAATTCTAAGGGCTCCGTACAAGCGGGGGAATTTATCCGTGTGTCACAGGTGATTATAAAAAAATATATATACATGTTTTTGCGTGTTTTATAAAAACACTTTCATGTTGTTTAAGAGCTTCTTGTTGAATAGGAGCTAGAGATTTATTTATTTTTTACTTGTATTGTACTTGGCTAATGATATGTATTTTTATTGTTTTAGCGCCGTAAACCATTCCATTATACGACAATTACTGGAAGCCCCATACCTCGATGTGTCACACCAATCAAGCGTCATCGTAGCCCTTCTCCGTCAACCCATGCACCGATAGTAGAAGACACACAGTCAGTTGTAGAACCTTTAGGGAACAAGGGCGATAAACCGACGCTGGATAACCTGTTTGCTCCATTGTGTACGATTGAACCCGCTGATATAGAGGACGATTCCAGTGCTGAATTCGCAGACCCAACTTATAATATACGTGCCGACAAGGCGGTTGGCCGAAATCCATCAAAACTGGTAAATATTTTTCCTTACATTTCAACGCAGCATTCGTGTATTCAATCTCTGAATGGTGTGTATCCATTCTTTCTCTTTAGTTCAACAATGACAAAACTGAACACCAGCGCTATGTCTACACTATACGAGTTAACGTATTGAAAAAATGTATTAAACGCTTCGGGTTTTATAAGCAGGGCTTAAAAGATCTTACGGGTAACAGCCTCTTTAAACGGAGCCCTGATTACAAACTGTTTGAAAATTGTAGAGAGGCTGCTCAATCAAAACTTGATTGTGTGCTTGGAGAATTAAAAACTTGTGAGAGCGTTTTTGCTTATGTACAAGAACTCAATAACAGACGTTGTCTTACAACACGTTTGTTGGAATACGTATTGCCAAGTAGCACTTACTATAATGGATGTCCCTATGTTTCTTTTTTCCAGTATCAAACAACAGTTACAAAATACGGCCGTGGCGGTATCACGAGCCATACGTTATCGAGTTTGAGTGAAATGGAAGATCTCGAAACTTTTGCCTACGAGATCCAACAATCCTTATTAAAGGTTGATTTACCTGACTCTTATCATATATTTTGCAAAGCTTATCATCTAATTCAACCATTACCGAACGTGTGTGTTAAAATGGGCCGTCTTTTTGTCACACCATCAGACTTCATGGTGAAATCTCATCTAATTAACGATGAAGCTGATGACTGGGAGTACAAGTTTTTCGCATTGATGCGTATACATTTTCCACACTTTTTTAAATCTAATCACAGGAAGCTCTATGTCAATAGTCAGTAACATTTTTTCCTGATTCAGAAGTACTGACCTGAGGTCATTATGTGAGTTGTTGTTGCTGTCTCCTAACAAGTTAAAATGTGTGTGTGTGTGTGTGTGTTTGTTTTTTCAATTTTCTCTGTCCACTTGTTTAAGTTTGTTTTTTTTGTTTTACCCAATACCTTTTAGTTTATTGAGCTGGCTAGTCATCGTACTACAACAAAATTGAGTTTTGCACTGCTCGAAAAACAATCGGATGGCACACACTTTTTGTCATTGTCTAGGAACAAAAGAACGATTAATACTATTTGTATGAAAACAGTAGAATTTTGCCCAATACTGTTGTACTTTGCTGAGTTAGTTACCATTTGTAAACTTGAGAAAAACAACATACCACCAGACTCAATTTGTGCTATACGCGAAAAGGTTTTGAAATCAACCAGTATATTAAGATTACAGTGAATTGTATCTTTCATAAGGGTGTGATACGAATTTTTGTTTACAAAAATCGGGGTACCTGCAACGAGAGATCTTTCATTAACTTTACCTGAGTTATATAGTCTTTCGTTTATACCCCTTGTTTTTTACCTGTCGTACAACTGTAATTTAATTTGTTACAAACTGTAGTCTTTCTGGGTTCATTTATAAAAACTTTTTTAACTATATATACATTGTTTTTGAATTTTTTTGAATGACCATTTACATTTTTGTTCATAAATCAGCTTTGATTTGTTTATTTACTGAGTGGGTGTTTTTTAAATACAGGTTATTTTTAAAAAAACTGGTACCTTTAAAAAAATTTTTAAATGGCTTCTTTCAAATTTTTACTATGTTGTTTTGTAATTAAATGGTTGTATTTACATTTTGGGTTTTTAATAAATCACATTTTAGGTTTATAAAAAATAGCATTTGACCTTTTTTTTTTTATTTTTTTTATCTATATCTACACAGTGTTTTTTGGTTTTTTTTTTGGTTTTTTTTTAAATGGTACCATTTACATTTTTATTCATAAATCAGTTTTGATTTGTTTATTTACTGAGTGGGTGTTTTTAAATACAGGTTATTTTTAAAAATTTTTAAAGTGCTTCTTTCAAGTTTTTACTATGTTGCTTGTAATTAAATGGTTGCCTTTACATTTTGGGTTTTTAATAAATCATATTTTAGGTTTATAAAAAAAATTACATTTGACTTTTTTTATCTATATCTTTACAGTGTTTTTTGAATTTTTTTAAATGGTACCATTTACATTTTAGTTCATAAATCAGTTTTGATTTGTTTATTTACTGACTGGGTGTTTTTAAATACAGGTTGTTTTTACTTTCTTTTTACTGGGGTATTTTTTTTTTTTTTTTTAAATTTAAACATAATGGATGACATACCATTAAATTTATGTGTACGTGATCAATTAAGTACTGATTCGGGGTCTGAGGTACATACACAGGTAGCACAAAGCCAAGCCTTAGATTTATGTTTGTATAATTATAATTTAACGCAGAGTCAACCGCTCAACCTTTGTTTGTACCAGGTAAATCACCCACAATCTCAGCCTGTTCAGGGTCTCGGGACACGGACAAATGATGATGATGAGTTTGATGAAAGCTCAATGTGTTCATGTAACCCGAGCTCGCCAATAAAAAAACCATCTCAAACTCCATTATCTTGTTTACCATCAAACCAACCAGGGTCATCAGAACAGAGGTCTTTAACCTATTGTCTCGAGAGTTCACAAAGCCGTAAAAGAACGTGCGTACCTCAGCCTGATTGGCGTATAAAGAGGCGTAAGCTTTCCCTAAAGTATCAAAGAGGTAGGGGTGTGACGCCTGTTACACGTACACCCACTGACCCGCATAAGGGGTTTGCAGCTCTGACCAACACTGTTTTTAATGCAGACAAACCTACGACCTCGTCGGCACAACAGGCTAGTTGTACTAAGAAATCTGTAAATACCCCAACATCAAACCCCTCCCCTGAGGCCTCAAATACCGGGTTATCAAAACCGATTGTTGGTATAACCAAGTCTAATACTCAATCAAAGCCTGCTGTGCATCCCTTATCAATACCAGGTATTAATCACAGTGAGCATTCAGTAAACTCAGACCTAGGAGCTTTTTATACGTTGCGTGAACGTGGCTCCGCGTATTCCCGTAAATATAAAGTTAAAACAACCACATATGCATTGGCGTTTCAAGGGATGAAAAGACTACCAATAACAGAAGTACCCTCTGTGCTAATGTTAATTCTTGACCAGGTTTTTGAGCATATATTAAGGAATAACAACCCAGTCTATGACCATGCGAGAATTTGTATACGCGCCCCCTCTTTAAATGATCCTGTAAATTTACGTTTTGGTAAGGTTAGTAGTTTCAGTAGTAAGATGTTGTTTGATGCAATACAGGCCTTGGATCAATCACATCAGAACTTGATGATGGATGAGTTGTTGGATATCCATGTTGTACTTCTACAAAAACCCATACGGGCCACGGGTACAACTGATCGTAAAGCTGTGTTAGTGTCAGATCATCTAGCAAGGAAATCATCCGTTGTGGTGATCAAAAACTTTGATGTTTATTGTCTCCCTAGAGCTCTAGTCGTTGCGATTGCTCATGCTGAAATGTGTGCTGCCCGTAAACAAGGTAAGGAGGGATTAATCAAGCAGTATACAAAAGTTTATAATGTTATTAGCAAGCCAAGTAGCATTCGTCAGCTAAATAAGGCCTTCGACTTGTGCGTCCAGGCTGGTGTAGACATGGCCCAGCCTGGTACAACTGAGAGTTTAGAGAAATTTCAAACAATACTGGCACCTGAGTATGAGATTGTTGTCTTTGTTATGTGCTTACAGGTAAGGAGCGTATAAACACGGTGAAAACAAAACAACACAATGTTATTAGCAAGGAGATACATGCAAAACAGCCGAGACTCCTATACTTTGACGTGGAGACTAAAGTGGTTAACAAGGGTGAATTACCACCCAAGGCGGATGGTGTGAAAGCAAAAAGATAGTTTATGAATTTTACGGGTGTTATTTCCATTCATGTCCTAAATGCACGTTTACCACGAGTCGTAGTGTTGAGAGCCGTCTTACGAATGCAGAAAATTTTCAGTGCACCCTCGAACGTATGGAGTTTTTAAAAAAAGAACTACCTGATCACACGTTCAAAACATTATGGGAATGCGAATTTTCTGATTTGTTAAAACGTGATAGCGAATTAAAACATTTTTGTGAAACGTTACAATTCGGACCAGAGACGTTCATTTCACCCCGTGAGGGATTTTATGGCGGACGTACTGAAAATTTCACAGTCGGTATTACAGAGGCGTCTGAAACAGAACGACTTACATATCTGGATTTTACATCATTATATCCCACGGTAAATAAGAGACAGAATTATCCAAAAGGACATCCAATCGTTATTAAAACAGGTTTTACTCACCAGCTGTTTGCATACTTTGGTTTGATCAAAGCCACTGTACTTCCACCTAAGAACTTATTCATACCTGTGTTGCCTTATCGTTGTAACAACCTATTGTATTTTCCCCTTTGTCGCACCTGTGTTGAATCACAGTTGAAAAAATTAGGTCCTCACACAGATGTTGAACGGGCCTTGACCGTGACCTCGCCCACCCCCGAGTTTTATAAGGCATTAGAAGAAGGTTATACCATTGTGAAAATTTATGAGGTATGGCACTATGACAAACAATTTGTATACAATAAGGATACTGGGGAAAAACATTTTTTCAGTGAATATGTGAACACTTTTATTGGAGGTAAAATCCAAGCCTCGGATTGGCCTCCATATGCCAACACTCAAGCTGAGCGAGATGCCTTTTTGAAAGATGTGTACGAAAAGGAAGGCATCGTACTAAACCCGTCAAAGTTTGAAAAAAATCCTGGTTTGCGTAGTATATGTAAGCTTTCTCTAAATAACGCATGGGGTTTTCTTGGACTGAACACAGCAAAACAACAACAAACAGTTTTTGTTGATAGTTTCGCTGAATACTATAAACTTTTTAACACCCCTTCGATTGAAGTGACAGATCTCGATATCGTAAACGAGGACATTATCTTAATGGCGTATAAAACAACTCATCCAACCACTCATTTAAAGGGAAATGTAGTTATCGCCTCATTTGTAACGGCCTATGGCCGGTTAGAATTATATAATATTTTAAAAGTTTTGGGTAGGCGGGCCCTTTATTGTGATACAGATTCGGCCATTTACCTTGAACCAAAAGACGTTAATTTACTACCGAGAGGCCATAATCTAGGAGACCTGGTTGACGAAGTTGCTCAAAAACATGGATCAAACGTGCACATTGAGAAACTGGTTGTTGCTGGGGCTAAGAATTACTGCCTGCACTTCTCGGATGGTTCTCACGAGCTAAAAGTGAAAGGCGTCACGTTAGCGAGAAGTGCTTCAGGAATCCTTAAACCAGCAATGATTGAGGGACTTGTGAAGGGTGAAACAGAGGGTTTACTCAATTCGGTCGAAGTACCTGTGAACTTCAATCTAGTACGTAACAAAACAGCTGCAACTCTACACAATAAACCCACAAAAAAAATCTACAGATGCACAAATCAAAAGCGATTCACAATCTCAGGAAATTTAGCAAAGAGTTACCCTTATGGGTATTGCGGTGAAGTATAAAAAAAAAAGGCATCCAGTGAGTTTTTTATATTCAAGTCAAAGTAAAAAAAAAAAAAAAAAAAAGTAAATGGCAAAAGTAATAGTACTTATGGTTAATACGGGTTAGCTTGGGTATGACTAAAATAATCATTATTATTATTTTAAGATTAAACTTTTGACATTGTAAAAAAAAAAATAAAAAAAAATTTGTGTAACAAAATTGTATCAAAATTGTATTTTAAAGTTGTATAAATTCAATTTTTTGGAAAAATAAAATTTAAACTAATGTGTCTTATGTAAATTGAAATTTTTTTATTTTTATTTATGTATTGACTTATTTAAATGGTAACAAATTCAACAGAAATTAATTAATTTAAATAAAGTAAAAACAGAAGTAATGAAATGAAAATGTAAAAAACAATTAAGTAGTGTTTACAAAAAGCCGAGAGGGTAAGTTGTAACCTGTTAGTATACAAACACTGGACTGTTTTCATCAGACTTCCGTTTAGGAGGCATGAATAAGAAAAAGCAGGTAATTGTATTCAAACAATTAAATTATTGTTGCAATACCAATGAGAAAAACTGTTGATTCAGGAAGAAAAATTTAAACGTTGTCAGTAAACATAGTATTTTAAAAACGAGAAATTTAACCAGAAGTGTAAAAAAAAAGTTAAAACATTAAACAACTTATCGTTTTAATTAATTTATTTATTTTTTAAAAAATACGAGAAATTTAATCAGAAGTTTAAAAAGTTAAAAAATTAAACATTCTCTCCTTTAATATTTTTAAAACGAGAAATTTAACCAGGAGTGTAAAAAGTTAAAAAATCAAACATTCTCTCCTTTAATATTTTTAAAACGAGAAATTTAACCAGGAGTGTAAAAAGTTAAAAAATCAAACAACTTATCGTTTTAATTTATTTATTTATTTTTCTTAAAAAATGTTAAGATATTTAACTAAGAGGGTAAAAAAAAGGTAGGAAGTGAATGAAAGACAAACAATAAAAGTAAATTTTTTAAAAAATACAATTTATTTTTTCCCCGTTTTAACACGTTAACACAATTTTGGAATAATAGTTTAAATTTTTTACATATTGCGGTACTTGAGCGTGGCAATCCGTCCCTGCCTACCGAGTAGTCGTTCGAATATTTCTACATCCCGTATAAGCTCTGAATCCATGAACCTTGTGACGCTTAACGCACCAAAGCTCTTGCAATCGGGTGCAATATCCAATACCCTACATTCAGGATGTAGTAGTTTCTGAGCAAACTCCATTTGTGATGCCCCATTCACAAAGAAGCACTTGAATACTTGGATTAGTTTTAAAGTCACACTCAGCAACTCAAAATACGGGATCTGCTCAGAGGTGAAAAAACGGCAACATCTCTTTTTATGTGGGCTCGTGGGCAGAGGCCCTCGATAACCACATGGTGGCGCAATGTTAATAAAGCCTCTGAGGCTTTGGGATGTATCAGAGGTCTGCTGAAGCGGTACAATGCACAACCCAATACCTGCCAACATCGGACCGTATTCACACGTATGGAAAATAAATTCCATAAAGCAGCCAGAATCTGTGCGGAGGGAGAAAAAATTAAAAAAAAAAAAAGAAAATTACGGGAAAAATGAGAATGAAGTAAAAACGATACCCACTTGTGGGTTTGGCACCCTCAACATAGACCGCCTCTAAAAAATTCGTTGTATGGTTCATAATATTTGATGTCTGAGAAAGTTAAAAACACAGTAAAACGAGTGAACACTTGGAGGAATGAAAATAAATGTTTGAAAACGAGACAGACTCATACTTACTACAAAGAACACGGGAGATTTGACTGGTAAAAACGGATGAAAAAAGTTGTAGTGTGGTATGAAAACGATTGTTGGCTACGATACAAACAGGCAAACTCAAACTTACTGCAAAATTTATACATCGGCTGATGAAAACCATAAAAAAACACTAACCAATCACGAGAAAAAATGAAAAAACCTTGTCTGACGAAATACATAATTTACAGGTATAAATCACCAATCATCAAATGCAAGACAAAGCACCAAGACCCGAGGTGACATGTGACCTAGAAAACAGAAGTAGGCAGTTGGTGTGTCAACACAAAGACTTTTTATTACCCCTGAAGGAATGTGAAGAGGAGAGGCAGGAACAGACAAGTAAAAAAACGAAAACATTAAATGAAATTTTTTTTAAGAAAACCATAAAAAAAGGCAAACAAAAACGAAAAAATTATTAGAAAATCAAACGGATACTTACATTCAAGATTAATAATAAAATACAAAGGAAAAAACATTATAAAAATTGAACAGGTTTACTTATGAAAAACGTATAACAGTGAACTGGATGACTTATGAAAAACGAAAACAAGAATACGTGT
>JAHWFO010012647.1:0-16994 GCA_023313115.1 Rhysida immarginata
AATTAATAAAGAATAATAATAAGGTCATATATAAAATTAATATAAGTGTTTGATAAACATCAATAGTACATCAGAACATGCTTGGATTAGATGTAACAAATGTAAATACAATAATGAAGTTATACATTAAATATACAGTAAAAATTAAAAATGTGGGCTGTTCCACTCCAAGAGTGTTGATAATGACTTCAGTGGTAAAATCTCAACAACTTCAATTATTTTATATAATGAATTCATGTAATTATTTATTATTATACAGGGTGATTCAAAAGTTACTGTGCAGTAGTGCATTTCTTTTACTTCAATTATTCATAAATTGTTAAAAGTTCTCTCGCATCAATTATTTATTCTCTAAATATTCTGAATTGGTAGTTACACTTCCAGACTAGAATGTTCCCCTTGTCCTCTTATTTAATACAGGATGATCTAAAAGTTATTGTGAGCGGATGCCACCTACTACTAGCCACTGCACAGCAACTTTTGAATCACCCTGTACTTAAGCTATATGACAAGCATGAATTAATACTAAATTTCCATTTGTATTCAATAGCACTTTTTCACTATTCCTTGATACACCATTAATGAAATAGTAGAGAATTCACAATAATTAATTAAGACAATTAGGCATTATTGAAAATAATTTGCTAAACATTAATACAAAATACATATGCAAAAAAGTTTAAAAATTAAGGTAAATAATTCTGTAATACAGACAAATACGTCGAACATGCTTGGACTATATTTTGACAATGGTTTCAAGCAAATTATGTTCCTATGTATGTTTTGTGTTTAATATATTTTGCATTTATTGAATTATAAAAACAAATGGAATCAATATTATTTTATTAATTGGTGGTCTGGATAGAAACACTAAAAAAATTAACTTTTTAACATTTCTGAATAAAATTCTCATTAACATTATTTCCAAATTTCCTAAACTCCATATTAAGACTTTACTTTCCAGTATGTCCTTAAAGTCATAAACAAATGAAGTTCTAATTTAACATAATCTGAGCATAGATTAAAATAATTTACACTGGATATTAAAAATAATTCAAAAAAACTTTAAACCATCGCTTATAGGAAATAGTGAAAATTTTTGATATTGAAGGTTTCACACACATACGAGGTCTGTTCAAAAAATACGTAGACTGTTTGAATTGCGCCGGCCCTGTTGGTCCCAATCAAAATCGCTTGGTGTCGCTATCTTCTGACAGATCCGCTGATTACAAGGCAGTTTTTTGATTGCAAATATCAGTATTGGTTGATTAGCTACGCGGTTGCTTGTGAAGTGTGTTTTTTTCGTTTGGCGGATTTTTAGAATGAGTGACTTGAACGAGCAAAGAGTTGCTGTGAAATTTTGTGTTAAACTCGGAAAAACTCGGATCATGTCACGAGATTTTGACCGAAAAATTGAAGATGCACCGCGTTGCTGCGAAGTTTTTGGCCCATTCAGCCCTCAGAACTCGAGAGTTTTTGGCCAAACACTCGATCACTGTTCTTCCTCACCCACCCTACTCACCTGACCTCGCTCCTTGTGACATCTTCTTGTTTCTCAAACTCAAAAGACCTTTGAAAGGAAGGAGATTTGAGACGATTCCCGACATAAAGGCAAATGCGACGAAGGCGCTGAAGGACATCACAAAAGAAGCGTTCCAGGACTGTTTCCAAAAGTGGAAACACCGTTGGGATAAGTGTGTTCATCGGGGAGGAGAGTACTTTGAAGGGGACCCAGATGTGCAACTTCTGAATAAAGTATATTTTGTTTTATGACGTCAGTCTACGTATTTTTTGAACAGACCTCGTATATGAATTATTTGTTATTTTGTGTTAATTTGCCAAATCTGCAGATTCACTAATTGCTTTAAAATGAGTTAAGATTTCTTGTGGAAGTCCATATTAACTTCCTGACATGTCAAAACTTTTTGGCGTTCTTCACAGTTGTGATGAACTAAGAATTTCTTAGCCATGTAGCCAGAGATATAGTAAACTACACTGGCTTTTTCTACATTAATTTCATCCCCCCCCCCACCTCAGCAGCATCCTTAGTTGATGTAACAGCTATGGGATGTTCTTTGCACATAACGAAATCTCTTATATTAAATATTCCTGATAATCTTCAAAATTTGTGGATGGTGATAATTTGGTTTTGTTTACAAAAAGTGTTTCAAGGAACTACTTAATTGGGAAACTGACAGATATAAACTGCCTCCTCTTTTTTGGTAAATTGTGGATAAAGTATTTTCTAAAAATCTCGATTGAAATGACTTGTGATAATTTTTACATTTAATCCAGTTCTATCGTTTTCAACAACAATTGTGTCTAAGGATGCATCTCCACTTGCAAAAAAAGTAACCAACTGATTGCTTCCAATCCTTTGTAAGGCCTCTGATCATGATCAGCAAGTTCACTAATTCTTTCATTATAATCAAAATCTTCAAAACTAATTATTAAGTCTTTTATTCTTATGTAACTTAAATTGATAGTCAATTTCATTTAATCATATACAATACATATCAGATTTTCACTCTTTTCCATTTCGCTAGCATTAATTCGTAAATTTTAAATAACCTTTTTATTAATTAAGTGCATGTTATGTAGCCATGACTGCAGACACCAAACACTGGGTCAGGTTAGAGTTTATCTTTCTTCTCTATAAACATGTAAGCATAAAAATAGAGTCAAAGAGCAAAGCTCTTTTCTACAATTTGCCAACATATCCCTTGTTTCTTAATTTTTTTTGCCATCTTAAATTGAGTGATAAGTAATTGTAAATAAATAGAAATAAACCTCTGGGGCTGTGGTTACTTACAGTATGAAGAAACAGGAGTAAGTGGAACCAATAAAAAAATCAACTTTTTGTGGTCAAGTGAATCTTGTATTTCCTGTTTCTTCAAATTAATTCTAAACTTTTACAGCATATAACTTTAGAAACATGAGTGAGCTCTACAACACAGATCATCTCTGAAGTGGGAGTTTTCAAAATTGATTTTAGTTTTTTCAAATCAAATTTTGATCTATACAACCTCTTCCTTGTCGATTTTAATGAATAAATATCAGATGTTTTCTTCTTTTGTACACTGTATGTTGGACAGCTGGGGTTTCTGTGCATTAATGGAGCTGAGGCAGGCACTCGCTCTTCGTGCTGCTCTAGAGAATAAGAATTTAATATTATTCAGTTGTTATATTTTATCTGGAGTGATAATATGAATTATTTCTTTACTTAATATCTACTATTTATAGATAGACAACTCTAAAAATAATAAAGGCATGCAATATGGTATAGCATTTACCTTGAAAATTAGTATTACACATGATTTCTGGGTTCTTGTTCTAAATGCAGCTCTTCAAAATTATCATTACAAAGTCCTGTGAATTTTTTTTATAGATATTAATTTAATTTGTAAAAACTATTTAAAATTGTTTTTTTTATCTAGGAAAAATATAATAAAGGAAATGTTAAATCATTTGAGTTTAATCATCGCTTAATAATAATCACTTCGCTTTTATTCAAATTCATGTTTTATAATTTTAACAGGTATTCATCCCTATATAAACTGATTGTCTGTTTAGGGAACATTTCATTTTATCTCCACCTTCCTTCCAATAGGATTTTTATCACGGAAGTGCTGATTTTCCCCCCTTGCTATTTTATTTTATCAATAGCTAATGTGCGCGAGTAAGTGAAATAAACATATCAGAGTTAAGTTAACAAATGCAAGGACTTTATGATCCTCATTCTTCCCTAATGTCATTCACCAAAAACTTTATCGTTTCTAAAAAAATAAATTCGCGTTATATAAGCGAAGTTCGAAATTGCGATAAAACTTCTTTAAAAGACGGTTAATTTCTATTATCTGACCAAAATCGCAAGCAGGCGAAAAAGTATGTTTCGCAAGCATCATTATTTTTTGAAAATAGGCGAAGCGCGCATTCCCTTAACTGTTTATGAAAACAAATTCAAACTTATCAAGTAAACATTTATTCGCCATGCAACTTTATAATGACAGTAAAGTTTCTTAAATATTAAGCACGAAACTAACTAAAGAGATTTTGAAAGTTCTGATTTTGCGTAAATTAAACTCAGTAAATTTTATATTAAAAAATATAAAATTTAAAAGCATTATTTACCTTGTTGTGACAAGTTGCATTTTGGACGAAACCTCACACATGTTCCTCCAGTTCTTAATTTTCTTTCTAACATTTCATTAAAATAATAATTTCAGTTAAAATTTATACTATTCGAATGCAGTTTTCTGTAATGATGTGAACAATTATTGCCGAACTTCTAGCTTTGATCCCTGAAGGCATATGAAAGTTATGAAGCCCGTGACATGTAGGAAAGACTCGATTCTCTTTTCCGTTATTTCTCTTTTTAAGTGTTTCGAACATGCCTATTTTAGCGCTTCATTTTTGCATCGAATAACTCTCGGACCGTTAGTGCGGGGGCGCGCCAAACCGGAAGGACGAATTTGGACTAGAGTTTCGCTTCCTCCCTTCCTTCTTCCATGGGAGGGACACTTGCGCGGAGTAACACTTCAGCGAAGGAATAGGCCAGTTCAGCGAAATTCCTTTCTTCCCCTTTTCTTTCTAATCTTTCCATTAATTTCAAATAAACATGCATATAAATATAGTGTACATGACAATAAAAAACTATACATTACTTCAATATTTTAAAAAATACTTAATTATAAAATTAGCACCACACTCAAAGTGTAAAAATATAGTGTTCATATCTCAGTCAGCGTTCAAATTCGGATCCACATTGTATTAAAAGAAAATGTTCATTCTAGTCACCTCTGTCATTGCTTACAGTTATACACACTTTTTCAGAATCACACTGCAATTTTTACCTAAGTATTTTTTAAGCATTTTTTGTAAGTGAGAAATGTTGGATCTTTAATAAGGGAGTCTTTAGGTGTTGAGCCGTTACTTCTCCGCATTGAGAGATTTCAGTTGCGCTGGTATGGCCACGTGATACGGATGCCGCAAACTGGTCTTCCTAGGCAGTTGTTATTTTCCAAGCCGGTGGGAAAGAGACCAAGGGGTCGGCCTAGAACCAGATGGCTAGACTACATGGAGAACCTGGGTTCGAGTCCCTTGGATATTACCAGGGAGGACATGCGCCTGATAGCGGAAGATCGCGATCGCTGGAGATCCTCTATAGGGCTGCTGCCCCCGCGACCCTAACGGATAAGCGGGTTTGAAAAGTAAGTAAGTAAGAAATGTTGGATTATGTTTCTTTTGTTTCCCCCTTCCGCCAATCTGTTCTTATTTCCGCTGAAGTGTACGAGTTTTTCCATTTTCGCGGAACTGTCCTCCGCTCATGTGTCCCCTAACGGTCTTTTACATCCTCGTGCGCAATTTTGAAGCTCTCTGCATTTTCGCATTGAGTTACGCGGCAAAAACGCAAAACGGGGGACCAATCTTTGGGCCTCCCTGGCCCCCCTCACAAAGCGAAAATCGAAAACCCAGAAACTGGTCTCTTGGAAATATCCCCGAGAAGCTTCCCTCCGAATTTTTTTTTGCTTTGTTTATTCCCCGCGAAATTGCATCAAGATATCCGAAAATTTTGGGAAACGCCCCCGAAAATCGGTATTTTTCAGTTTTCGCACCCTTAAAATTCAAATATCGAAAATCGGAAAACTACTTTTTTGGTTTGGTAGCTAGAAACCTTCCTCAAAATTTCGAAGATCTGCGTTCATTGGGGGCGGAGCCAGGCGACCGAACGTGCAACTCCTTTCTGTCTTCCTGGTGGGGCAGAGGGGGTCCGAATTTCGGAAAATCCCGTCTTAGCACGCGCCTACGCCATCCGTCCTATGACCCCACCGAGTTTCGAATCGATGGCCCCAGTAGATTTTGCTGTGCGATGATGATTCAGTGGATGTCTTCTTTTGTATATAAATGTGGACACTAGAGAAAAGTCACAAATTGTTTATTAAGAAGGTGTTGGGCCTCCTTTTGCCTTGACTAAAGCTTCTAACTTTCTTGGAATTGATTCATACAATCCTTAAAGAGTCTCCATTGGGATTTTGTACCACTCTTCAACCAAAAACTTGCCAATTCCTGAGTAGATGAAGCAGGAAGAATCCGCTTCTGAGCTACCTCTTCAAAACTGACCATTCAGGTTCATTTACATTCAAATCTGGCGATTGAGCGAGCATAGAAAACCTTGTTGCGTAAGATGTCACAGTATTGGTCAGCAGTAATTCAGCCACTAAGAATAGTAATAGGACCCTTATTAAGAATAATAAGAAATAACCCCCCAAACCATTCCAGATCCGCCACCGTGTTTTACCGTAGGAATGAGACAGTCTGGACGGTAGGCTTCTTTTGGGCTTCTCCAAACGTAATTCCGCCCCGACGTCGAAAATAATGTGAAGGATGATTCATCCGACCATATCACTCTTTTCCAGTCATAGGGTGTCCAGGCTTTATGGCATTTACACACCGGATACGGACTTCAGCATTGTCTCTGTGACGAAAGGTTTTGCAATTGCAACTCTTCCATTAATATTGCATTTGTGAAGCTCTCTGCGAACTGTTTTTACCGAAATGGGGTGTTCACGGTTGGTATTAAATTTTGCAGTCACTTTTGTTGCAGTAGTTTTTGGCTGTTTCGGCACAATCCTTGCTAATGCTCGACGGCCCGTATCATTTAGTATTGTTTTCAGCCCACTATTCCTTTTCGCCGAAGACGTTTTACCGTATCTTTGGTAAGCACTCATAACGCATTTACCAGGAGTATCCAGCCACACGGCTAATTAGACTGTCTAGTACTGGAACAGGAAACTGGGACTAAGGTTATCCCTATGCATTTTTGAGGATTCGGTCTCCTTAAAAGAGCTCTTTCTGGATTATGGAAAGCTCGTCAAGAGCATGGTTTACAATCGACTTCGCTGTTACAGAGGAAACTAAGATGTCGAGCGATTGCTAGAAGGAAGGACCATTACATAGAGCCCAAAATGTGGTAGAGTAATGAGTTCCAGTAGACAAACGGTAAGTGTATTCTCCATAAAATGAGTCTGCATTCGATGGAAACGGAGTTCTGCAAGTATCCGATGGAAACTGTTATTAATTAAACAAGTTCATTTGTTGATATTTATTTTTTTGTTTATTGATTGTTTTATATATCTCGAATAAAAGCAAATAATAATAAATTCTACTTTTGCGACAGATATATCGTCCTTAAGAAAACACTTTACATCATGAAGCTTCAACCTTTCATGTTTTTTTGCATCCTTTTGAGATTTCGAGAATATTAATTTCGAGAAAAAATTAAATGGACATTGCATATAGAGAAGTTTTAGGATCTTAACTGATATTGTAGGTTTTACTTTCATTGGACATGAAATTTTTCAGAGATGCTTAGTATCTGGGACAACTTTCAAACGATGATGTAAAGAGAGAGATGGCGAAGTAAAGAGAAAAGATAATGTAAAGATTGTATTTTTTAAATATCCAAAAAAACTTTTGGGATTGTACCCTATATGGCCATTCGTCACTGGATACCCTATATCACTAAGTTAAACCGGACCCTGCACGACATAAAGTATCGTGTAGGGCCACCTTTAGCCGCAATGACATCTGCAACCCTTCCGGGAAGACTTTCCACCAGTATGCGATACGTGTCGGCATCTATCTCCATTCATCCAAATTCATCTTGCTTTAAATTGACAAACAGCTAAGTGGTGTTCTTTGGGCGGCATGCCCTGGCTCTCAACCGGCACTCCAATTCGTCCCAAAGGTGTTCAATGGGGATGAGGTCTGTACATTTCCTCAGACTACCACAATATCGGTAGCGCAGAATGTCCAGATCTGATTGGTACGCTTCGGCATTCATGGTTTCGCGAACTATAACAAGAAGACCATGATCATATAACGAAATCAAGACCAGACCCTGATGACATCCTCCTAAATTCACTGGAGGTACGCCGGGCATTCGCCAAACACACACAAGTTCATCCGACCGCCACAACTGGTAACGGGATTCATCACTCCAAAGGATGGTTTTCCATTGTTCTGAAGTCCAGTGGCGGTTTCTTGCACCACTGTAACCGATAGGTCGCATTGAGGGGACTGATATTTGGCTTGTGAACTGCTGCTCGTCCATGAAAATCAAGACCGTACGATCACTTGCATCACTAGACGACGCCGATCGAAAGTCCTGTACCAACGCTTTTAACGAAGTTTTCCAATTTGACATCAAAACAGGTTTCAAGCATTTCGTCGGTTAACTGTGTTTGGGATGACATGTGAAATTTGTTGGAAATCTCACGGATCGAATGTCCAAACTAATGTGCTCTATTGATCATCCCTGTTTCCTCCGCACGAAGTTGCTATGATTGTATTCTAACCCATCAACGCCTTTTATAGATTGTATAAGGTGTACAGAGAGGTGTCCGGTGACGAATGGCTACATAGTGTATAATAAATGAAGGGTGGACGGTTTATTAAACGATTGCATTGTAGGTGTAATATGAAAGATGTAGGTATTATGGTTTTGAGATTAAGAATGAATTTAAAGATGTTTCATCTCATTTGATGGGAGTTTTTATCCATAACGTTTTTCCTATATGCATACATTGAGTCGCTTTCTGACAGATTCTAAGAAATGGATATATACTTAAATATTGAAAAAGAAATACTTACTTCTACTGATAACAACGAAGCATAATATATAAGTGTAAGCAGTTGAATGGTGTCCCGTAAAAGCGTAACAATTACGAAACATTCGGACAGCATATCTGCATTAGAAAAGAAATCCGCTTTCAAGGAACGCAAAGCAAGACAGATGATGAACGCTCGGATAAATATGGACATCAAGACAATCACGTGACAGTCGTCGTTAAATTTCTTCACCCAATTACTAAGAACACGATAACGGCGACGATACCGTTTAAGCGAGTCTATACTTGGGGTCGAGTATTTTGTTAGTACTACGCTTAACTCCTGGTTAAAGTCGTCGTACAAGTAGATCATCATTTGGCAAAATTCATGATGGCAAAGTTCATATAGAGCAAGATAGCTCGGTAGGAAATATTGCTCAAACATATAAAATATGGGGGTTACATGGAAAAGACTGATTCCCAGAAGAGCGTCTTCCGCCGTCTTCGTTATCTTGCCTTTAGCCGCCACAGCAGCAACTGAAAAGGCAGTTATAATCCCATGTAAGATAATTAGCCATAAACATTGAATATCAAGCTTTTGTACCATTCTTCGTAATCTGTTTTCATTGACTTCAGAGAATACAGAGTGCAGTAATTGAGTAAGGCGCTTTTGTTTAACCAGAATGAAGGCGACGACAATGCTTATGGAAAACATTACGGGCCCCTCGGCATAGTTTAGAATTTCGCGTAATGGAGATCCAGAATTAATGAATTGAATAAAGATTACTGAGTCTAAGAGGAACATACATATCTGAATAAAGAGAGTAGTTATAAATATCAACGTTAGAGCAATGCTTCATTTGCAGTTTCCTGTTAAGGATAGGTTTATGCCTAAAGGCATGGCATAATAGCGCACTATGTCAATAGTCATGTTAAGTAGTTGAGTAACTCACGATAACTAAGTGCAGGTGAAAGAGCTTATCTGAATTTTGCCTTTAATCGCTCCCAGGAAAGTAAGAATAAATGACGCCCTCTTAATGATCTTCTGCAAATGGCCATTAATGTTAAGGAATATTACACAAAGGAGGTTATTGATGATGTTAAATCGATGTCGTCGATGTTCTCTAATTATTATTTGCATAAAAGATTAGATATAAGATTTGACCGTTCTACCGTGGTCTTATACACCGAGTTAGCAAAACTCATGGGATAGCTAGCACATTGATTGATGGGCATGGCTCATGAATTCACAGGGGTAACGGATTCTGGGAATGTACCATTAGACGTTGTGGGAAGAGTTTGGATAAGTGATTAATCAGAAATAGCACGTCGTCGCGAGTTGACGTCTTTTGAACGGGATATGATAATAGGTGCCCGACGCGTGGGATGTTCCATTTCGGCAGTGGTGCAGGAATTTGGCTTTCCCCGCTCAACTGTCTCCAGGGTGTATCGGGAATGGCTGGATGAAAGCATCACAGTCCACAACACGCACCATATCGGGCGTCCAACTGCCCTGAATGATCGTGACCGGCCGAATGATTCAGAGAGACAGGAGCGCAACAGTGCAGCAAATCACAGACCAGTTCAATACTGGCCGCACTAGAAACGTCTCGGGACAATCCGTCGGAATCTGCATGCCCTCGGGTTTGGCAGCCGTCGCCCTACACGGGTGCCAATGCTTACCCAGCGTCATCGGACACTCCGGCGTGCATTTGCCACCAACAATCTTGGCTGGACTCTGCAACAGTGGCGTAACGTCATATGGTCAGATGAGTCACGATATCAACTGCACCACGCTGATGGGAGGCACCCTATGTGGCGCAGACCTCACGAAACGATGGATCCCGCATGCCAACAGGTGGTGGTGCAGGATGGTGGGGCGTCAGTGATGGTCTGGGGTGCATTTTCCTGGTTTGGAATGGGCCCTCTGGTTATCCTGGACCAAACGTTGAATGGTCCACGGTATCGTCAACTCATCGGAGACCATCTGCACCCGTTTTTGACATTTCAACACCCTGACGAAGTAGCAGTCTTTCAAGATGATAATGCTCCACCACATCGCTCTAATGTCGTCCGCGAATGGTTCGAGGAGCATGCAGGAGAGGTCCAACGACTGAGCTGGCCAGCCCGGAGCCCTGACATGAATCCCATCGAGCATATCTGGGATGCTGTTGTAGTCATCCGCCCACGAAGGGGCAGCAACTATCTTCGGCTCTGCAGACTATCTGGTGTCAACTGCCTCCAGAATTGTACCAGGGACTTGCAGACTCACTACCACGCCGTATTGCTACACTCCACAGGGCCAGAGGTGGCCCGACCGGATATTAAGTAACTATCCCATGAGTTTTGCTAACTCAGTGTATTATAACCCATTTCGCTTGTTTGACTATAATACTGCAAGCAAACAAAGAATAGAGAAAACTGCATTGGCTTTAGAATTGGTTCACAGTGGTGTGACATATGCACATTCTAAGAAGTGAACGTGCTTGAATACTCAACGTGTGGACTATATCAGGCCAATGCAAACCTGTCCTAAGGAAGACTGAATATTATATTTTTGGATGGTCCCTATTTCGCAAGTGAAGAAACGAGCAACCTGCCTATTTCACTCGAAATTTAGATCTTTCGGATGTTATAATTGGCACCCCCCTCTGAACAGAATATAACATATCTACCAACTTATCAAATGAATAAAAGTATGTCTATAAGCTTCCTTTAGGTGTTTAATTCTAGATGGCTATTGGTAATTGCTGACTTAGATGGTTATTTGGTCAAAACAGATGAGTCGTTATTTTGCCAAGTGAAAATAATCCTAGAATTCTCGCGGGCAGCATTTTAAGAGTGCATGCCGGTCCGATGGCCTAGATCTCTCGGGCCTAGGCTTTCCAGTTGTCGAATCCGTTGGATCGTGGGTTCGAATCCCGCCATGGTTGTTGTTGTTTATTTTGGCGAATATTGACCTTGGTGAGGTAGTTGCTTTCTGTACAGTTATTTTAACTTGTACGTATAACTTTTCCCTTATCTTCTCATACGTCTCCCATAGATACAAGGGCAGTAAAGGAAAAGGGTCGCTCTAAAAGTTTATAGCCAGAAACACTGGATGTATCCTACCATTTCGTTTTACTTTTCCAAGTACTTGACTCTATTATATGATCTCGTGAAAGATTTGAGTGCGACACGTTGCGATGTTTTCGCGTAGCACAATTCTAAAGCTTGCGCACTGACAGATAGACGTAAAACACAATCGAGCTGAATCGACAGGGATGGTGCGCTATGATTTTCTATGGTTATTCCAAAGGCTTAGAAATGTCGAATTATTTTGTATCTTACAACAGACATTTTCTGACAGAACTCCGAGTAAACCCACAGTCACCGTCAGCCAATGCAGTTACACCTGAAAACATCCGTACTTTCTTGGATATGATCGCGAATAACAATCGGGTAACCTATTCCTTGATTTAGGCAAGCTTGGGTATTGAATCAACAGCAGTTAAAACAATCTTGTACACCCACCTGCAACTCGGAAAGTTTTCATCACGATCAATGCATCCCAAGTGCAGTGATACTAAAAAATGATCGAAAAGTTCAACAACGGGGCATCAATTCGTGTCGACGACATCTGCACAGGTGACGAAATTGCTTCTATCATTACGACCCTGAAACAAAGGAACAATCCAAACAGGTTGACGCACCCCCCCCCCCCTATTCTTCAGATTTGACAATTTACTTCTTCAGACTGGTTCAGAAGGATAAAATTTTGTATAGAAGCCGAGGGAGAGTACTTCGAAAGGTGCGCACAGTGTTCCCAGCTAAAAACATTTTGAGTATGCCTTCTTAATAGAAAATTGGCCTTTGCTGCTTGTCTCGCACTTCACACTCAACTCCGTCTTCATTTACATTTTCTCCGAGCGATTCCAATCTCTTTGGTCTGCTCAAAAACCATCTCGGCGGTCAGCGTTTTGCAAATGACGAGAAGGTTTAAAGCGAATTGCGAAACTGGCTCTGGCAGCAAAGATAAGTTTTCTTTCGAAAAAGTATCGAAGGATTAGTGCGTGCTTGGGACAACTGCATCAACAACGGCGGAGATTATGATGAGAAATAAGATGATAAAATAAGCTGATAATTACTCGTACATGCAAATCTAGCTATGTTTCACATTCCTATCCCAAGTAGCATTTTCAATCACCGTTTGTGATTTACTTTCTGAATTTACTCTTTTGCGTTTTTTTTTTATTTTGAAATTTCGAGGATTTTAAAACTTATAATTGTACTAAAATTATTAATACTTAAAAAAATTTAGTTAATGAAGGATAAGCAAATTGGAATAGTTACTGTAGATCTCATGGTTCTGAGATTACGAAAAACCTGTGTATACACTACTGTTTATAAAAATCGTAACACCCTGATGGAATAGCCCAATCTGCATTAAATTTGGAGCATTTGCATATCATGGGTCAGAAAAGAAACCATTATATTTTCAGGTCAATACAATGCGTTTTATTGTCACATTAGTATCGGGTGAAACCACCGTGGGATGCAATTACAGCCTCTAAACGTCGTGGCATTGAGTCAAACAAGCTCTGAATAAGGGCCTGGGGAATGTCCTGCCATGCTCTGTCTACACGGGTATACAGTTCATCCACAGTTGCTGCTGCAGGAGTCTGACGAGCCAATCGATGAGCAACCCTGTCCCACACATATTCCATTGGGGACATGTCTGGTGAACGAACAGGCCAGGGGAACAAGGGCGTCTGATGTGCTTGCAAAAAGGCGAGGACATTTCTGGCCACATGCGGTCGGGCATTCTCCTGTTGGAATACAGCGCCTGGAAGGTTCTGCAGGAAGGGGATGACCTCGGGTTGCACAACTTCCCTGATGTACCGGTCACTGTTCAGATTGCCATGGATTCTGATCAGACGGGAACGGCCATGGTAACTGATTGCACCCCACACCATCACCCCTGGCGTTTGTCCTGAATGACGCTGCAGGATGCATTCTGGAAGGTCGCGCTCGCCACGATGTCTTCTGACTCGTATCCTGCCGTCATGGTGCTGCAAGTTAAACCTTGACTCATCCGAAAACACAACTTGTTGCCATTTAGCTTGCCACTGTTGGTGTTGATGGGCCCATTGCAACCTGAGGCGCCGGTGGTTTTGAGTCAAAGGAATCCGCAACAATGGTACTCGTGCCATCAATCCTCTGGAAATCAAACGGCGTCGAACAGTGCTAGCAGACATTGTCCTGCCTACTGTAGCACCCCACTGTTGTGCTAACACTGTGGAAGTGGCTGTACGATCTGCTACACACATGCGATAGAGGTGTCTGTCATCTCGCGGTGTCGTCGTGCTGGGTCTTCCTGAGCCTGGTCTTCGGTATGCCCTGTTCTCTTCGCTCCACTGCCTCCATGCACGCATAATTGTCGTTGCATTACGTCCTACACGAGCAGCAATATCACGATACGACCATCCCGCTTCACGCAGACCAATTATGCGTCCTCTTTCAAAGTCTGTCAGCTGTTGATATGGTACCCTTCGTCGTCGTCGAGGCATGGTGTTCTTTCAAGCAATTACTCTGAAAATCTAATCATTTATACTCTGACCCATTGTATGCAAATATTGCAAATTGCATATGGATTAGACCATTCCATCAGGGTGTTGCGATTTTTATAAACAGTAGTGTAGATTTGATGATGCGGGGATTGTGTACAAGGAAAGGAATGTTTGATGTGATTTGTAAAAAAAGCGTAGCTCCAAACTTTAATATTAATTAACACTGAAAGAATATACTTACTTCAACTGATCTTCCTAATAGCTGAACGGCGTTCCGTAGAAGTGTAAAGCTTACAAAACACTCTAATAATATATCATTTTGATAAAAGTAATCCGCTTTCAGTGCACGCAAATCAAGACAGATATTGAACGCTCGGATAAATAGGGATATCAAGATAATTACGTGACAGTCGTTATTGAACTGTTTCACCTTGTCATTAAGAATACGATAACGATGACGAAAACGTTTGAGCGAGTTTATACAAGGATTCGAATAATTATTCAGCAAAGCATATAATTCTTTGTTAAAGTTTTGGTACAAGAACAACATCAGTTGGCAAAATTCGCGATGATAAAGATCGAACAGTATAAGGTAGCATTGTATGAAATACTGCTCAGATGTAAGCCTTATTATTAAATATATAGGCTTGTTGAGAAAAGAAATCTGTCTTGGAAACCTGTCTTTAATCTTTCCTGTTACATTGCCTCTAATCACAATAACGATAAGCAAGACAATAACAATTACAAGTAAGAAAAGCAACCAGAAGACCTGAATAGCAAGGTGTTGCATTATTCTTCGTAACCTTTTCTTTCCATTGAATATTTTGATTTCAGAGCGTATGGAAATTCGTAATTGGCTAAGACGTTTTTGTTTAAGAAAAAGAATGATAGAGACGATAATCCCTGCAGGATGGGTTACTAGGGCCGAAGTAAAATACAGAATTTCGTTGAACTTCCATCCAGAATGAATTAACTGAATGAAACTTATGCTGTTAGAGAGGAAGAAATATATTTGAATGAACAGAGCAGCTAAAAAGATCAACGTTAAAGTATTGCTTCTTTTGTAGATTCCAGTTACGGATAAGTTTATGCCTAATGACAAGGCATAATAGCGCACTAAGTCAAGAATCATGTTAAGTTGTTGAATAACTCTCGATGACTGAGTGCAAGTGTTAGAGCTTATCTAAATTTTGAGTTTTAAAAACCGATAAAAATTACCTTTTATCACTCCCTAGAGAGTAAAAATAAATAACGTCTTCTTAATGATCATAATGGTCATTAATATTCAGTAATATTGCATAAAGGCAATCAATTCGATGGTATCAATTCGAATTTAAGTAATTACTTTTCGCATAGAAGATTGATTAGTTGCTTGATTAGATTTTTCTGAAGTGGCCATATCTTGCAAACAACTTAGGAAGAATTTATACATGAGAAGACTGCAAACGGAGAATTGTACTATCCACCCTAGGGCAGCAATTTTTACTGTTATTATTATGACCACCCTGTCAGTATCTCGTTGGGCCACCTTTTGCCTATAATACTGCGGTGATTCTTCGTGGCATTGATTCCACGGGATGTTGGAAGGTGGTGGGGGTATCTGACACCATGCCTGATGGATAGCAATGTCTAGTCGTGCTAGATTGGACGGTGGTGGATCCAGCCGTTTGATGGTTCGTTCGACTTCGTCCCACAAATGCTCAATTGGAGTGAGATCTGCGGATTGTGGGGTACACCGAAGTAAGGTAAAGTTCCCCTCATGATCCTGGAACCACTCCTGCACAATACGAGCTCTGTGGCATGGCGCATTGTCTTGCTGGAAGTAGCCATCTCCATTGGGGTACGCCATCAACATGACAGGGTGGACTTGAACGGCGAAGATACGGAGGTATGCTGTGCCATCCAGACGTTATTCAACACGCATTAACGGACCCAACGCATGCCAGGAAAACATTCCCCAGACCATAACACTGCCTGCACCGGCATGAAGGGTTGTACTCATGCATGCGGGGTCCATGCTTTCGTGCTGTTTCCGCCAGATTCTCACGCGGCCGTCTGCATGATGTAACTGGAATCGTGACTCGTCAGATCACATGATTTGTTTTCACTGCTCGATAGTCCAGTCCTTGTGCTCCTGAGCAAATTGGAGTCTTTTCCGCTTGTTGGCTGCAGACAGCAAAGATGTGCGGACAGGTCTTCGGCTTTCGTATCCCATGCGGCGGATAGTGCATTCAGAGACCGTTTTGGAGGACCCCTGATTACGGTCAGCAGTGATTTGATGCACAGTTGCCTTTCTGTTATCCTTTACCAGTCGTAACAGTCTCCGTTCTGTCCAATCATCACCCATCCGCGGGCGGCCACAACGCGAACGTTCAGACTCCGTCTTCCGGCTAACCGTCCAGTCTTTAAATACTTTAACGACGGCTGCTCTTGAGCACCCTACGAATGCTGCTGTTTCGCTGATACTCGCTCCATAGCTCCGAGCACCTACAATCATCCCGCGTTCGAAGGCTGTTTAATCGCGTCGTTTACTCATAGTTGAAGAATGGAACACGTCTACTGTTGTTGACGACACTCAGCTTCCCTTTTTATATTGGTCCGACCCGCTAGCTACATTGTGGAGACGTCCGTGCGCGCATTTGCATACACATGTCAGGTGGTCATAATAATATGGTCACTCAGTGTTATATCACTTTTTCACAAGCTCTTACTTTTAATTGAAATGAATTTTTTAAATTTAAAATAAATTTTAACAGAAGTGAAAATTTAACAGTTTTATAGAGGAAAGAGGCCTATTATGGGGAGGGTTCCTAAATTGGGGATATGCATTATCTCT
>JAHWFO010012650.1:0-22397 GCA_023313115.1 Rhysida immarginata
CAAGACTGTATTAGAGCTGTACCAGGTTCGCCCATTCCGAGGAATTTTCTTTTGTATTTTCATTGTAAATAAAAGACAAACCTAGCTGATGACAGAGAGAACCTTTATTTGTGAATTTAGTGTTCAATGATCTTTGGAATGATGTGTAAGGGTATTTTTGATGCTGTGTCTGAGATGTGTTAAATTCAAAATGAAAAGAAGAAAATTCTACCATGGAATAGGATGAACCATTAATATTTTCTAATAGAACCACCGCTCTAACAAATTAAGCCTCGCTGGTGTAGAAGCCTCAACATCTACCTATCCATCAAGACTGTATTAGAGCTGTACCAGGTTCGCCCATTCCGAGGAATTTTCTTCCGTATTTTCACTTTAAATAAAATTGAAACCTATGATCTGAGGGGGGTCGATTTTCAAAAATTTTGCCGAGTCTGGCCTTATTCCTCCCTGATTACGGCCCTGAGCATGTACTTTTATTAATCGCACCAACGGTGTAACCAATCAAGTCCAGTTGGCGTGGAAGCATCAGCATCTACGTATCCCTGTACGCTGGGTTAGAGCTGTACATGGTTCTCTCAGGCTGTGGCAGTTTCTTTCCTATTTTAAATTGGGAGAATCTGTTTCAATGTTTTGCCCTTTCTTATTTAGTGGGTCATAGTTCCTGAACTCTAAAATATTCATTACTTGAATGCAATAGACTCCAATATCCTTACTCTATTAACATTTTAACAATACAACCCTGTATTTGTTAAACTTTTAAAGATTATTTTAATTGTTCTAACAAGGGAACTTCGTACCCCTTACCGACACCGATTTTAACAACTTTGAATTATATTATGCTTCTAGCGAAACTGAATCCCCTTGCCAAAAAAGAAAACCCTCAATTTTGAATTGTTCGCATGCGCCACCGAAAAAGAAACGCACTTGCTTGCTTGCACGCATGAAGACAAAAGGAAAGCCATTGCTGCGCCCATAGGTGAAGCAGTGCACGCATTAATACAATCGGTCAAACCTAATGTAATAATCTCCTAATGTAATTTAATTACAAATTTTATATTGTTACTTCAATGATATTGTGAATCAGAACAATATGAATCATATCAAAATCGTAAGCAGTAAAAGTGTAAATAAAACTGCATTATTGTAAGTATCAGCGTTGCCAATTTGCATTTTTTTTCATGCGCTTGGCCTTTGTTGGACTTTATTAATAAAAATTAAACAATGCAGGAAACAATGAAACCATGAAGAAGCACTTTAAAAAAATTGTCAAAATGGCAACACTGGTAAGTATGATACATAAATGGTATAATTTTTTTCTTGGTGGCTCGTACGCACACTACACAATTGTGGGATTTCTTTTTTGGCAAGTAGATTCCCTTTCGTTAGAAGAATAATATATTTCAAAATTGTTAAAATAGGTGTCAGTAAGAGGTATAAAGTTCCCTTGTAAGTACAAAAATATTCTTGTTATATTACCATGAATCAATCCTGTCTGTCATCTATTGCTTGAGATTTTGCCAGTTGTTGTGTCTGCTGCTGCTGTTGGCATTTGCAAAACTATTTTATCTCCTTTTCATCATCTTCTGCTAGAGGAGGGAAAAAAATTTGTAAATACCTATGTATGTTTCAAAATAAACGAGTTAATGTTTTTCTAAAAAATTTAAGTTAATAAACTTTTCAATGAGCAAAGCTGAAATACAAGCAATTATACACATCAAAATGTAACCCCCTTCCCTCCCCAGGAAGTCATGCCAAGCTGCTGTTAGGTAGAACATATACAAGAAGTTGCAAGTGATCAAAAATGTAACCATTTCTACAATACTGTGTAGTGGCCTACGTTTCAAATACACTCCCAGTGTTTAGAGTCCTATCAAATTTTTCTTCATTCAATATTGGACGGGATTTCTGCATTCTGACAGTCCATCGTTACCATTTAGAATGCCTCGTCAGGTTCATCAAGGTTTTTCCAGTTCTGGTTGATCTCATCATATTGTCTATCACGGATAGAAGTGTCGCCGCCCTAGGGAGAGAAAAAAGTAATTCCCAAGGATGATCGCGACACGAAATAGCATAGAAATAACATAGAAAGAGTGAACCGAGAAGAAACAAATTACACACAATTGTCAATATTACTATTAAATATTGCGTTAGTACAGGGTTCCCCAGAAAATCTGTATCTGATTTCCCTGACATCATAATTTTTTTTCAAAAAAACATGTCTCTACAACAGCTTTTCAGACACAATTTTATTATTATTAGTTGTCACATTATATAAAATTAGTATTAGTATCAGTATTACGAGGCTTGTTCAATAATTTTTGCCTCCTGGACATATAAATCTAAGTATAGATGTCTCCAGTAAAATCTATTTCCCTGACTTCTCCCAGGAAGAGTCCCATTTCCCTGACAAATGTATGAAAATAGCCCTTCTTCCATGACTTTCCCTGACCACATTTCATTTCCCTGACTTTCCAGAATGTGGGAACCCTGTAGTATTATTGTTAACAAAGACTATCAGCATTATTATAAAATACTGTGGTATCAGAATGTCTAGCAAAACGATTTTGTAAATTCCCTGACATTTCCCTGTTGTTCACGTAATTTTCCCTCACCATCGGCAAAAAACTAAATCTATCTTTATAAAATACTAGCAGAACCCATGTGAAAATATTTTCGAACAAAAAGTCTTATATTTTTTTTCAGACTGAATATTATTTTTCACCAGATCCCTCCAGTTCTATGTTTGCTTTTATTGTTCAGCGATCTCTAATCATACTGCTATTGAATTTCGTAAAATCCTTTCTTAGTGAGTCAACGTTATAAAATAAAACTACAGACTAAATTTCTTATTAATAGCTTCAGCGGTTTCAATTCGGCGATGATGAATCAGTCAGGACATGTTTATTTATATATAGACTATTGACACAATTATCGATCCTATTTCGCATTTTTTTCCTGATTTTGTAAAATTCCCTGGGTGTTTTTTAATACAAACGGGTGAAAACTGTTGAACTTTTATGAGCAAAATGTCTGCGTAGACAGCTATTGGACTGCAAAAATTGAATATATTATAAAATTCCAGAATAATTTCTCTAAATGTAAATTCCATAGGCTGAAATATTTGTTAATTCAATAAACGACGCAGCTCTACGCGCTCTCCGTCTCGCTTTATCCTCCTTTGACTGCCATAATGCGACCCGCGACACTATCGCCACTCAAAACAAAGTGGCATCCGTGATCGAAAATAGCCACTCAAATAAATTGTCAATCAGCAGAGTATTAAGACACAAAGATGCAAATAAAAATGGGTTATTCCATATCAAATCATCCAGAAATATTAGGAAATGACACCCAATCTCACAGAAAACCTTGCAATCCTGTGTAACTGAAGTGTATCTAGAAATATGAACATTTCCAAAATTTAAAAGTGTCAGGTTAAGTACTTTTTCAGTTAAGCTCTAAAGAAGTTATATGGATTCACGAACTCAGGTTTTCCATAGACCAGCTCCTATATAATTTTAAAATGCAATAGTTGTTACTGTTTTTGCAGTAGAACCTTGAATTTATTTTTTTTTTAAAATTAAATATCTTTATGTTCATGCTCCTTAAATTGAATATTTATAATCAATGTCCTAGAAAAAATGAAAATAATTTCTTTTAAACAAACTCGATACATGGGTATTATAATTACAACCTCTGACAATTAAGTTCGATGAATGAGTTCACACAACAAAATGCAAAACAGATAGAGCCACATTTACTTTATTGTCCTTCGAAATAATCACCCTGGATAGAGTGATTATTGTCAAATAGAGTGCACTTTTGGGATCGGGTGTATAAGTCCTGGAAGCTCCTTAGGGATGGCTTTAAGTTCACGTGTCACATTTGCTTGAATGTCTGGAATGTCCACAAATCTATGTCCCTTTAAGGCCCGTTTCAGGCGTGGGAACAAGAAAAAGTCTGCCTGTGCCAAGTCTGGTGAATAAGGTGGATGAGCTATGGATACGACCCCTTTGTTGGCCAGAAACTGTTGCACGATTATGGCAGTGTTTCTCTTTGATCCATTATCCACAGTTACGTGCGCACGCTATTTCAGAAACGAGCATCTGCTAAACCATTGCACGCACAAACGTGACCTGTCTGAACTTGCTTAAACAATGACTGGGCTTGTATTCACATGCATTGTTACTCGCGTAAAGCTCGCACAGATTAGGGTGTGACGTCATTCACCGAACTTAATTGTCAGAGGTTGTATTTTAAGGTATACCCCATCAGATTCCTTTGAAAGTTTTACAATATCATTATAAATCTTTCTTTATGTCACACAAAAGGAATCAGTTTGCTACCATGCACACGATATCAATGTAAAGTGCAGCTGGTCTTTTTTTTTTCAACCAGCCATGAGAAATCTCAATGCAAATTTCATATGGCCAATCCTTTCATGTTTTTGTAAACTGCATGTTAGAAAGAATATGCAGGGAAAAAATTGTCAGCCAACTTTTTTCCATTTAAAAACTGCAGTCAATTTTCATATTTTCACAATTTCCTTTGAAGTAACAAATGTATCAAACTTTCTGAAATTACTACCAACAAACGTTATATAAAGCAATAAAAACTAGCAAAAATACAATAGCAGTACACAAAATCTCAGCTCTCAACTAGATAATGGGTGTCATGGCCTGGATGACTTCACATGGAATGATCCAAATGCAATCCTTGTGTTATCTCTGGATATCGGAGAGACTTGCAGGGTTCTTTGCACAGGCCTGTGCCCTAAGTACCAGTCTTTATCATATCCACACTGCTTCATGCTTGACACCCACTATGAAGTGCAGAGCTCACACCAGAGTAGACTCCACTGGAGCCAAGCCATTGGGGAGCTGAATGGACATTTGGAGCATAATTGTCTTGGAATAGATGGTCTATAGTCCGTAAAACGAGATAAAATTTGTGTGATGCAGAGAGTGCAGAATTACGGTAGCCAAAGAGAACGCTTAGACAAGATGCACCAGGATTCTTTAAGCAGCTCCAATTGGCATTTGTTCACTTTCAGCAACACTCCACACTTTTCATTGCTCTACACACTATAGAACACATGTGGCAAAGAACTTTAAGACACACATGACTACTCAACATGACATGAAGCCTTCAGTCTGGTGTTATGATGCAGAGCACTATATTTTATGAGGATTGCTTACAAATGATTTAGACTTACGGCCGGTTGCAACGTCAGTTAAAACTAACTCTTTGTGTTAAAATTTTTTGTGTTGCATCAAGTGAGATTAGGACTTAACCAGATGTTAAATAGCAACTGGTTTAGCTTCATGTTCAGCAAATTAAAATGGCATTCCAAAACAGAAATATATTTTAAACTACAGTGCTCCCTCTATATAACGGTACCCTACATAATGCCAAATTTTTAATGGCAGGTCCATTGAACAAAGTTTTGTTTCCGGAGTTATATATACAGGGAGCACTGTAATTGGATAAACTAATTATCACACAGATAAATGGATAAGCTAATTGTGCAAACTATTTGGATAAGCTAGTTTCCTTTTAGATAGGAAGTATTATATGGGCTGCTCCTCGGAAATCCTAATTTACATACGTGATAACTGCCTCATAGAAAATAAAAGTCATGGAACCACTGCATTCCCAGCAGTTCCATGTGTGTATCTTCTTCCCCAAAGAAAAGTAATACAATCCGGATCTATTCCTAATATTATCGACACAACCAACATGGATACAGAAATCAACTGGATTAAATGTAAATTCACTGCAAATATTAATAAGTTGAATGAACTCGACAATGTTAAAACACAAGTAAATGACTTAAGCAAGGCCTTCAAATTCTTCACTGATGAATTCGACTCAATGAAAGAGGAAGTGAGGAATTTAAAATCCAAAATTAGAACGCATAAACAAAATTATATGATGGTAAAATTAGAAAACGACAAGCTAAAAAAGGAGATAGACTGTATTAAAACAAAAATAATTGACTCTGAACAATATTCCTATAATTGAAATTTAATTATTGGAGGATTAAGCAGAGATCAAGAAGATTTAGCAGAGATTGTAACAAAGATAGCTTCAACTCTTCAGGTCGATTGTACAAGACATGACATAAACGCCGTACACAGAATTAATAAAAAATCTTCCAATAATACCAATCCTATAGTGCGTTTCAGAGCAACTTGACCGTGTTAGAACAGTTACGGGACCGAATAACATGCAGTTGATCCAATATCAATGCGGGGTTATGGTTGCCTCTCAGGATGGCTTCCTTGCAAAGATGTAACTCTCACCAATCACAACAACTTACGCCGCACTACTTTTCTATGCGACGTCACATCAGGGCGTGAAAAGGTTGCGTAACCGTTCCAATACAGTCAAGTTGCTCTGAAACGCACTATAGACCTATGGACTTTGTACGAAGAGACGTCACTTCCTTAGTGATTCGCCATTTTGGTTCCACACAGCCGTTGCTAGGAAGAGTTTAAATCATTTTCTCATTTGAAATTAATTTTGGGTTGTCATAAGAAATGTTGCAATAAAATTAGTTTTATTGCAGACATTCTGATCGTTTATGTAGGCAAACTAGTGTCAGAATCAGCATATCTAATGCTTAGCAACGACGTGTGGAACCAAGATGGTGCGTTGCCAAGGGTTGCAGCTAACTGTTACGTCACTCGTGCTAAGTCCATAGTGGTAAAATTTCTAAGAAAGAGTATAAAATTTAACCTACTGAAAAAAAAAAAAAAATTTCAAGCTGCTAACTACAAATGACGCAAATATCTTTAATGAAGACTTCCCCATCTACCTGAATGAACATTTGTCACCTTACTTTAGAGACTTCTTTATTCAAGCCAAGACAAAAAGACCTAAATTACAAATATCCAGTGGTTGCGCTACCGATCGCCATTGTCGCCAAATGCGACTAGAAATTTTCAATAACGATAATTTTTGACAGTTGGCGATTACAGTGACAATTTTGTTTTATGATTAACAATTAATAACGTGTTTATTCAGTATGGTATAAAAAATTTTTTCTTCATGTAATATTTCTAAAATGTGGCAGTAACACCAGAAAATTTGTACTTCTGGTTAAGAAACTACACAGCAAACGTAGTGATGACATTCCGGCATATCATTGACGTAATAATTTATTTCTTATATGATTGAACATGGTATAATATATGTGAAAAAAAAACAAAACAAGATGTTCATTATCACCATTGAGGAGTCTACAGATATAACAGTTCAACAAAATTTAATTATATACATCCGATTTGTTAAAAATAATGAGCCTGTAACTAAATTTTTATCCATTGGACAGCTCGAAAATCCAACTGCTTAACATATAACAGACATTGTAATGAAATGTTTTTAAAAGTAACAGGCCTGAACCTTCTTAATTTGTGTAGTATAGCTACGGATGAAGCCTCTGTAATGTTAGGCAAGAAATCAGGTGTTGTAACATGTTTGAAATCATTTTGTCCTTAAACACTCACTTCATTGCCTATAGATTGGCTTTGGCCGCTGCTGCAAATTCTAATCAATATGGACTGAAATTTTAAGAAACTGTAAATTCAGTATATAAATACTTTCAATATTCTCCAAAGAATATGGGACGTTTAGAGAAAATCCAGGTAATATTACATGAAACAAAGTTCGACTAGTTTTAAACAAGTATTTCATACAAGGTGTTTCACTGATCTTTAGAAGGATCTGTCCAGGCCATTCTTGGCATTTTTCAGTCATTAATAAGCATGTTAGGTAAGGATTCATCTTCCAAACACAAGGCTTATTAAAGAACATAGGAATTTATGTATTCTGTTTGTTTCACATTTTTTGTGTGAAATACTAAACCATTTATCCATGTTATGCAAGAGTTTTCAAAACTCCAAAATTGATCTTAAGAGCATCTTACCACTATTGTTGGCTACAACCACTGAAACTATTCAGTAACTGACTGAAACCACTTCAAACAGTCAGGCTTTATTTAAAGGCCACTCGCTGGGTTATAGTTGTGCATCAAGAGAAAAAGCTGAAGATGCTTGCAGATGCTTTGGCAGAAAATTAGTGGGGCAATTGAAATTAAGATTTGAGGAAAATGGTGATGCTATTAAGCAAAAATTATTCGAACTGCTTTCTGTTTATTCTCCAACAGCTGATGCAAAAGAAACATTTCTGTTTATGCATTCGCATTTTAAAATTGCATATAATGGAATGGAGACATAGCTGGTCTTGTTACTTGCAAAAAACTTGATTTAAATTGCTAACTAAAGGCCCATATTACAATTCCACAGATATCATGGATTATGTTCAAAATTGTTGTGACTTATTTCCTCTTCTAAACAACATAATATATTATTAACGTTGCCAGTTTCAGCAGTGTACTATGAAAGAGGATTTTCACAGCAAAATATAATCAAAACAAAAAACAGAAATAAACTGAAAATAAGCCATGAATATAAACATTAATGGACCTGAATTGATGAATTATGATTTTGAAAAGGCATGTGATATTTGAATGTCAAATCCTCGACCAGTTATATAGTGTAAATTTCTTTCTTAGCAAATTTTAATGCTTAAGTAATATTGCATGCAGACACATTAAATACGTATTCATTTACATTTCAATGAGAGTGAAGAAAAATTTAATTTTACGATTTTTGATATCACTTATTACTTAAAACAACTGAAATGACAACTGTAAATTTCAATTTAAATCCTGAGTTATGATAAGATAATTCCCAACAATATTTTATAAATTTGGCAATAAAGCAAGTTTCTTGGCGAAAAAATTTCAGTTTTGTCGATTAGACTGGCAAAAGATTTGGAAAATTCACAACAACCCCTGAATATCTATGAGTCAATAATGGAAACATCATGATCCAAAAAAACTGATACCTCTCAACCTATATCTTTACTTAATTTCAATGACCTGCAAGACTTATGAACAATCTTTAATTATAACATTCAATACAAATCTTTCTCTACTAACTAGATATCTACTGATTATTTATGCTAACAATGATATACATTTCCTACATACAAACCCAATTAATACTAATTTCCTAGCTGTAGCATGTGATTTTTTTAAATCCGTATTCCCACTATAGGAACTTGTCTTATAAACTTATTAGCCGCCTCTCTAAAATTGCTGTTCACAATTTGTTAACTCTATTATCCTTCATCTTTCCAATTAGTCTATAACCCTTTTCATGTCAGCCGCAACCAATCCTACATCATTAAGTGATCGCAACGATTTGATTGACAAATATATAGCTAACCAAACTCAACAACCCTTGTTCTTACTTTGCCTAAATATTTGAACTATTAATGCTAATTTCTCTTTTCTCATTGCCTTCCTAGCTAATATTCATACTGCTCCACAAGTTTTATCGATCACTGAAACCTGGACCCGCTCATTAACAAAGATCCCCCCCTTTCACAGGCTACTCCCCAGTGGCAGTTCAAAAGAGGTGGCAGCATATGTACGTATTAAATTAAAATGATATAGATTTATTTAATGAAATCTTACCATTTGCAGTAAAAGAATGGTTTAAAATTAAACATAGAAGAATTGTCTCATAGGAGAATTGCCTTATATTTTGTATTTATGTTTTATTAAGGAATAAAGTATTGATTTTCTAATATAATGGGTCTATATATATATAATTTCATTCCACTTTGAGCCTTGCTCCTGCCTCTTGCCTCCCTTCCCAATGAAATGCCTTGACACTGCATGATGCCCTCTTGCTGCAATTGTCACCCTGCCCTCTGTCAATTCTAGTGGGAGCATTGCTGTATACGTAGCCAAAACTGATAATGCCTGAATCCTACTTCAGGTGAGAGATTTTTTTGAAGAATCTTAAGCTAACACTCAATCCTCTTTACAACCACGCATGTTGGTCTAGGCCAGGCCTGGTCTAGGCAAATGCCAGTCATGCATGGATGGATGCTAATCTGATTTTGAACTAGGGCACCATATTGTAAAGGCAAGCAAAAAAAAAAAAAAACAAAAAAAAAACAGTTATGTCATCACATGTATATTGCCATTCTATTCATAGCATTATTTTTGACAGCGTGTGTATTTTAGTAAAAAAACCGTGCAATTGAAAGAACCATAAAGAAAATGAAAAGCTCTACTTCTCAGAATCCTTTTGAACAGAAGGCTTCAAACTTTCATAACCTGGTTAATGTTAACTATCTGCACATGATCATGCGGCCAAGGTAAGTAAATAGCCATCTTTTACTAATTTAACCATCACTGCTTAGCCCTCTACTGTGACAAAATTTTCAAACTCAAAGAAATGGTAGCTAAACTCAGTCGCCCTCGTAATTTTTTATATTGACTTAACTGCTAAATAGCAATTTCAGACAATTTTAATTGCGTTGTACTAAAAGTAAAGTTCTAAGCTCACCTGTCGCACTTGACCGTTAATGGCGAAACACCTGAGGAATGCTTATGATTTCGTGGTTAAATGCAAAAGCTGTAAATGTAATTAGATGTAAATGTTATTAGAGACTAATAATCTCATGATATTTCATAGTAACGCATTAAAACGACACTGAAATTTGACGTTACCTGGAACATGGAGAGAGTCACTCATCGAACCTGCAAACAGCTGATCCACTTAAGAAATGAAACCGAAATCGGAAGTCGCCACCTATCGGCGGAAACGGTGTCGCAAGTAATTAACCATTGGACAAAAACACTCCATCACTCAAAAATATACATAAATAAATAATATAAAATAAAATAAAATAGATAAATATTTTTTAAAAATATAACTACCGTTACTTTTTTTTTATCGTTGTAATTAATGGAACAAATTGCGATATTTTAAAAATAACTGACTGGGCTCATTTGTTAAACTCAGCGCTGAATCCACGGTGTAAGATTAGGCTGAATCAATTTTTCAGATTTTATACTGATGCCATAAATTGTAGAATAAATACACCGTGGCTGAATCAATCGCTTGACCATGGCCAACAAGAGAAAAAAGCCAGTCCATCGGTTTTCAGCCGTGTCGACAAATTTTCAGCTCTCCATAAGGAGAGCTGCTTTGTTTTCTCGCAGTGTGACTCTAGTAGTGCCCTTTTATTAAAGCTCTGGATTAGTAATCTAGAGCTTTACTTGTTATTGCATTGAGTGGCTACTATCATTAACGTTATCTTACAATTTACTAGCCAGAACATTATAAAATTTTGCACATATATTTCAGTTGTATTAAAAAGCATAACTGCCAAGTTTGATTAAAATATGCTTAATAGTTTTTCTTTGAATTAAAGTTATTTTTGAAAAAAGGATACTTGTTCCTAAAAACGCTACAAAATTTTGTATCCATACAATATGTCCCTTAATTTTTTTTCTGGTAAAGAATGAATTCAAGAATGGGCTGAACTAAAAGATTTTTTAATATACAGGGAGAGGCATTTAACCGGAATTTTCGAATATCTCGGGAGAAAAAAAAAAAAAGCATCCTACGAAAAAAATGTCCGAAATCAAAAGTGAATTATTTTGCGGGGAATATTCATTGGGCGAAAATTTAGCCCCCTTCGATTAAGCCCAATTTTATCGATGAAGAGAAAGAGAGAGAGAGAATAAGTCTTACAGACATTCATATTCTACTTTTTGAGGATCTTTAAGAATCCGAAGAAAGAATTTCAAAAAGTCAAATAGTTTTTAATACACACGCACAGACTCTGCTTATGCACTAAAAAATATTGGATTTTTGAAATTTGGACTTCGGATTCTTAAAGACCATCAAAAAGTATAGTAAGAATGCCTGTAAGACCAACCATCTATCTCTTGGTCTTCACTGATAAAATTGGGTTCAAAACTTAAAAAGTTCCTTATTTTGAGTGGCTCTAGCTCTTAAATGGTTGGATCAATTGAAAAAACATCAAGAATTAAACAATTCTCAAATGCTGTGTATAATCTGAAAATACTATTAAAAATAGGGGTTCCTATTTAAGATTTCACAAAGGGGGGGAAGGGGACTAAGTTTTCGCCCAATGAATTTCTCCCGCGAAGTAATTCACTTTTGATTTCGGACATTTTTTTCGTAGGATGCTTTTTTTTCGAGATATTCGAAAATTCCAGGTTAAATGCCTCACCCTGTATATTCCCGCTACGGGGATTTGATTTTTTAAAATTAAATCTACGGTAACGCATATAATCCCAAAGCTCAAAAATTTATAACAAAAATTCTATTTCACTTACAGTAAAACTTCTACTTCAAATTATGCCTTATATTGTATATTAAAGAATGTGAAAAAAATGTAAGCAAAATCTTTTTTTGTTTTGAAGATACAGGTGGACCCTCGTTATAACGAATAGCTAGTGACCAAAAATCCTGGAGAAAAAAAAAAAGTCCGAGAGCAATAAGACCTGCTATCTCGGCCACGGAGCCGAGAGAGAAAAACCATTATTTTCATGTAAAAGCAAAGAACATGTGAGGAATACCTCTAATCTCATTTTGAAAAAAATTGTAAATCATACCTATTAAATTATGCCACTGCAATAACTAATCAGCATTATAGAAAACACAAGAAAATTCATTCAGAAAAAGCCAATATCTTGAAAAATATTAATAGTATAAAACAGTGCACTTGAATAACAAAAATACTGGGAAATAAAAAAATAAAAATAAAATAATAGCTGATTCCCCTACTGTTTCTTTAATGTTAAAAAAAATTAAATTCTTTAATTTTCTGCAATATTCTAACTTAGAAACAGTAAAGCCACTATAGTTGTTAATAAAAATATTTATTCAATTTTAAATTGTTTATCGTTTATATCAACAGAATAAATTTAATGGAGAAATTTAATCCTTTCTTTTTTTGTATTCTATATTCCATCCCCCCCCCCTCCCCCGAGAATCTAGCTAATCGAGCAGCGAAAAAGTCTGCTTCAAATTGCAATATCTCGAACCAGATATCACCTACATGGGCAGCGCCTCTCTAGCGGACCGGCATTTTCATCCTACAACAATTTGAAGCATAGCCTACAATTTGAATAATTCTATTGTTGTAGGCCATGGTCAAGCGATAGATTCAGTGCTGAGTTTAACGGAGAGCCCACTTTTTTTCCTCCCCTAAAAATTGCGTCCATGGTTGTTGGTGGGAGATGCGGGCAAATAACTACAATATCTACAGTAGACAGAATTTCTATTGCCTTAAAAAAAAACCCAATAAAATCACAATTCTTCATCATTTTTAGTAAAAGGGAAAATATTTAGGCATTTGTTCGTACTTTTTCTAAACTTCTTGAGGGAAAAAAAAAAGGCGGGAATAAAATGTGAAAATAGTTATTGGAGTCTTAAAATTTGGTCATTGTGTGATGATTAGATATTATAAAATATCATTAGTTGTTGCTGTTGTTTAAAAATTCTTCGGAAATTGCAATTTTAAAATATTTCACTTTAATAATAGGTTACCAACGGAAATTCTAATCCTTTTTTAAATTCTATGTTCATTCAATAAGGTAATGTTCAGTTTTTTCCCTATTAATTTTCATTATTAAAATTTTATTGTTATTTACTTGAGTATTATATTTTTTAAATCAATCTAATCTATTTTTTGCTTCATTAATTTCTTAAAATTTTGGAAAATAAAAACAAGAAATACAGGGCGTTTCTAAATTATCTCCCGTATTATACATGCTTGTGACTCAAAAACTATTACAGATTTTAACGTGATTTTTTTTATTCACAAAGAAAAACTTAAAAAGTTTCTTAGCATGCCTTAATAAATTTCAATGTGCCCCCCATTTATGGCATGAAGGACGTCAAAGCGAAACTCGATTTCCTCCCATATATAGAAACACCCTGTATTTTATTATATCAACGATAAACATTACATTACAAATAATAAACCAATGATTTGTTTGTAAATTACAACGCAATGAAAATATTACAAATATTACCGCATTAACCACTAACTGGAATTAGCCAGCAGTTTTGCTGTCCAATCACAGACGTCCATGTTGAGGAGCGCGTTGTTTAGTTTCCTGTTGATTTCTAATGATTCTACTAGGTAACCAAAAAAGCTCTTGCCGTTTTCAATTCCAGAAAACAAAATGATGTACACAAAAAGTAGCGTATTGTTAGTCCCCAAAGTAATCCCCATTGGCATCCCCACTGGCACCTACTGCCAACGTGACTCCAATCCAGTTGAGTGCCTTTCGCAGGTCTGTACCATTGGTGTAGGGTTTTCCACAAAGATGGTTGTCCAGAGAATGGAAAAGGTGATAATCCGTTGGAGCAAGAACTGGTGAGTAAGGTGGATGGCTCAAAGTTTCCCAGCCAAGCCACTCTATGGTGTCATGAAGATAGAGTACCCCTTTGAGATTCACCAATGCTGGCTCCTTCTGCTACAATGCCTGTTCCACACGTTCCAACTGCTGCGAGTACAGATCCCCAGTGATGGTTTGGCCAGTTGATAGCAGCTCGTAGTGAATCATTTGGACTCTAGTCCACCAAACACAGAGCGTGGGTGTAAGGGTGGCTTTTTTGTGCGAGGCACGGTGTCCCGGGGTGACAACCAATGTTTGGAACGCTTAGGAATGTCATACAGGACCCACTTTTCGTCACTGGTAAGTATTCGATTAAATATGGGTGCGTTACGATATCGAGAAAGCAACGACATGCAGGCTGTCACTCGTCGATTCTTATTGGATTCCGACAATGTGTCGGGTACCCTTTTGCTCAATTTGTATGTCTTTCCTAGGCTGTGCAGGTGACGTCTAACAGTTTCATCAGAAATCTGACAAGCCCACCTTGAAGTCATAAAGCAAACAACACCTAACCATCTCCTTCGATATCTCCATTAGTCTTCACTTCTGCACGAGATGTGATTGATGTGAATGCCCAACAGTCCTGTATTTATATACTTCCTGCTCCCCCCGACAGATTTTGGACCACACTTAGCTAACCTATCACTTCCTTTTATGGCAACATAAAAACGGCAAGAACTTTTGTAGTTACCTGGTATAAACAACTTTTACAAAATTATGCTGATCTTGGCATTCACCTTACCAGACATACTGCAACACAACTTAAACATGGTGCACTGAAGCAATAAACCCCATCAGGCTTGCTGATATGCTGCTAAATTATAAAGTGAAGCTCATGATTTATAAAAAATACTGACTAAAGCATCAGCAATTGCCTGCCCAGTTCCCAAATGATCGAAAAGGAACTTTATGAAGTCAGGATTACAACTATACCCCAGAAAGATTGGTTATTTTTTCATGACAAAACTTTAAAATTACAATTAATTATACCCAAAATTAAAGATTCTCAAGACTCAGGGCCAGTTCATTATCTACTTTCTCAGCTGAGACTTCTCAACTGAGTGTTCAGCAACAATATAGTGACATTGTTGCAATCAAGTCTTCCTCATCTCAACATGTAAGTCCATTGTTGCAGATGACTCACAATGTCAGTTGAGAAGACTCATTTGAGAAAGTAGATAATGAACTGGCCCTTAATCAACTGACATTTCTATTTCAGTTTTCGACCATTCTATGCATAATTAAGGAACTAACAAGAGGCAGGCACATAATCATTAGCGGAAATGAGTTTGTCTTGGCTAGAGGACATCACGTAAAAGATCGGCCAGCATATTTTGATCTCACGTAACTCACCACCACTGATGTCTTCTGATTCCAGTGGTTTACTCAGTCCTTCTTGTGGAATATAATAACCAAGGGAAACATATGCGTCCAAGAAACGTCCATCTCAACACAAATTATGATCTTATAGTCCTTTCGTAATGTAGCTCGTTGTTCCGAGTAGTGGATTCAAAGATTTTGTTTTGGGGACTTTCAAACAAATTATAATCGGTTTTTTTTTTCAACAATATAATGGACTATTCACTGTTCAACGGTACAATATTAGGTTAGTGCATGGAAAATGTCGTCTTTGAACTTTGAACAGGGTTCTGAAATGCAGACCTATCTTCATACATCATTTTGAAGCGCGAAGTTTGCTCTATCCGCGCATGTTAGTAGTTCTTTTCATATCACATTTGTTTGATGTTCTTCAAGCATCAAATGAAACCTGGAAAGACAAATTTGCACCATTTTTCTTTATAAATTAGTGCGAAAAGCAACAGAAACAGCTCGCAATACTAACCAAGCATTAGGCGAAGGAACCGTGAATGATCGACTGGTTCAACGTTGGTTAAAAATTTCATGCTTGTGGTGAATCCCTCGAAGATGAGGACCTCAGGCGACTGTTAACAATTATTGAAGCTGATCCGCGTAAAACTTCTCGAGAAGTTATAGAAGAAATGGGCATCGGTCAGCTCAGTGGTTGGATGCAGGAGAAGCAGATGGTGACAGCAGTAAAGTGGTCAGCAAGTAAAGCCACCGACTGCAGATTCTTGAAACCAGGTGAAACAATAACAGCTGCAAAGTATTGTCAGGAAATCGACATAATGCGTGAACAATTGCGGCACCAAAGTCCAGCATTGGTCAATCGAAAGGGAGCAATTCTTCTGCTAATAATAACGCGAGACCACACATTGCAAAAGTGACCGTGAACAAACTGAAAGAATTGGGTTATGAAGCTTTGCCTCATCCAGCCTACAACTTCTTGCCAAAAAATTAGAATAACGATATATTAGGTTTTGAAGCTAAATTTGAGTGGAGATTAATCAACAAACTTTTGTAACTACACCTTTCGACTTTTTTTACTGGATTATGTACTTATTCATCTAGTAGATATCAAAAGAAAAATTAATGTATTCAAAATTTAAAATTTACATTAAATAAATTGAAGATGACAAAATAATAGAATAATCCCGAGATAGGTTTGGTTTGGTTTGTTTGGTATTAACGTCCTTTTCAATGCCATGGTCATTTCAGGACGGCGTTATAGGGGCCGCAGATTTTGCCTCGCAAGGGTTCTTTAACGTGCAGCCGGCAAACGACTACACGGGACCAACGGCTTTACTTCCCTTCCGAAGGAAGTGCGTGATCTCAGGATTTTCCCCACTGAAAAATCCTCGTCGTCCTCGGCCGGGGTCGAACCCGCGTCCTCGGGCATCGGAGGCGGTCACGCAACCACTGAGCCACCGACGCCGATAATCCCGAGATAGACACAAAAACTTAGAATAATGACAAAAAAAAGATACACAAATCTCTTTAATCGACAACGATTCATCAAATTAATACTTAATAGCGTCGCCTTTGGCTTTAATTACAAGACTTAGCCTATTTGGCATGCTGTTAACCAGTCATTTCATACATTCTTCACGACTGATATTAGTCCGAAATGATTAATCGCCAAATTCAACTCCTGTTTTGTCTGTGGAAGTCTTTGCTGAAGTCCAGCCTCCATCAACTTTCATAAATTTTCAGTTGGATTAATGCCTGGTGAATTATTGGCCATGTAACACACACATATTTCATGGTGAAGGCATTCTTTCTTGGATTTAGCAATATGAGTAGACGCATCATCCTGCTGGAACAGAAAGGAATCACAACATAGATCTCTAGAGGATAGGATCATGAAATTGTCAATTATTTCTTGATAGACTGCGGAATGTACTGCGCAATTTAGGACACATATCTTTCCTACTCCATAAGATTTCATTACCATTACTGAAGCAGCAAATGTCATTGATCTGTCGAGGGAGTTCCTGTTGTAAGATGCTTGTGTCTGTCTCCACACACGTGATCCTTGGCCACCAAAATGCATAGAGAACACGGATACGTCACTAAATAATTCGCTACTCCAGTCATCTTGTCCCTAAGTAACTCTTTTGTTGTCTTTGCTTCAACGTCATCATAGGTTTACTTTTGGGAACTCTGGATTGAAACGCAAATTGATATAGTCGTCTGTTTGTAGTTCTGCTAGGTACGGTTCTTCACACTTTTCCCACTCAAAATGAATATATTTTTAACACTTTTGAAACTGCGTTTCTTCACAATGTTTTTCAGTTGCCTGTCCTGCTCTCACTAGTCTTGCGTTTACATCCGCATCTCTTTCGATTTCCTGTAAAAGTTGGATCCTCCTTTTGCTGATTTAACACCTTTGCCACTGTAGAGTGTGAGCACTTGATGATTTTCGCAATTTCTGCCCGAGTTTTTTCAGTTTCATAGAGATCACATATTGTTCACTTTGTCATGTGATATACGTCCGATTTTCAACCCATGTTGCTCAGTCTGAGCTAATAGTAATCCCGGCCGAACGCCTACTGATTACCATTTTTTCAAAGCGTCTCGATAATTTTCTTAAGGGGAAGGTTAAAAGGAACCAGCAAACTGCAGAAATAGTCTTCAAAGAGTTTGTCGATGCCAGAACTGCAGAATTTTATGTGACAAGCTTACATAAACTTGCGTTGCATTGGCAGAAGTGTGTAGATTCTAAGGGTTTTTATTTGGATTGAAAATGTTTATGCATTGTTAAGATATTCACGTTTGACAAATAAAAACGACATTTTCCATGCATCAACCTGATAACATTTATTTCATGTCAGAAAGTTTAGGGTATAACTATTTACAAATCGATCAAGAGGGCTCCTCATATTATTGGAGAAATTTGGGGGAACTTGATACACAAGTATATTAGGTAAAAATATAAAGAAAAACAAGCTGTCAAGGTAGAAAGCCCAATGGGAGCCGGGCATAGCATGGCTATACGTGTGTCTGCGGTAGACCAATTAGTAGAGGCGTCGAACACATGACATTCGAGATTCCTAGTTCGGATCCAGGTCGCAGAATTTTCCTTTCCATTTTTCAATTAATATCTTTACCTGATGCTTGTAGGATCAGCTCCAATTTAATTTCTTTATTTATTATATAAGTATACACTAACTCACCAAAAGTCATGGCACACCCCTCCAATCAGGTTCTCTGTCCGTAATGAGACAGATCCCGCTGTTTTCGTTCTCGGAATGCAGGTGCACAGGACTCTTTGATATCACTGTTAGCAAAACTAGCTGCAGAAATGGCAGCACGCCGAGAGCTATCCAACACCCTGCAATTTTCCCGCACAACCGTTGAAAGGGTCTATCGAGAGTACACTCATGTCAGACAGCGGATGGGCCGTCCACGCCTCATCGATGCCAGAGTTGTTCGCCGGGTCACTCGGTTTGCAACTGCTGACCAAAGGGCTACAGCGGGTCAATCACCATGCGGTACAACCAGGGACGTCCCACAACTGCCTCTGTGACGAAAATTCGGCGAACCTTGGCAGCTGCAGGCTTTGGGAGCAGGAGGCCAAGACGGGAGCCACTCTCGACACCTACACATCGTCGACAACGCCAGCCTGGGCCAACCGACATCGACATTGGACCGCTGAGGACTGGCGAAGGGTTACCTGGTCCGACGAGTCACGGTTTCAGGCCGATGGTCGTGTCGTGTCTGGCGCAGGCCACACGAAGCCATGGACCCCACTCGTCAGGTGGGGACCACTCAGGCAGGTGGAGGCTCCATACTTGTCTGGAGTATTTTCTCGTGGCATGCAATGGATTCATACTGTGTGCTACTTCCTACGTCGATCTGGTTGAACTACCTGTACCTCTTCATGAACTGTTTTTATCCCGCGGCCGACGGCATCTTTCCAGCATGATAATGCGCCTCCACCCACGGATCTTGTGACACGGCAGTGGCTAGAGGAACATGCTACCGATATCACGACAATGATTTGACCTCCACGTTCCCCAGATTGCAACCCAATGAACATATGTGGGACATCATCGAACGATCTGTCAGGTCGTAACCAACACAACTGGTAAATGCAGCATCGTTATGGAGTGCAGTGGAGGCGGCATGGCTTGCAGTGCCTGTGGATATGTTCCGGGGACTGGTAGGCCGATATTCGAAATGAGCGCTCTTTCTCTTGCTGAGGACCATTGTTGAATACAAATTTCATAGTACTGAATTCGTTCTCAACAATGGTTTGATTAAGAGCAAGAGCGCTCATTCTGAATACGGGCCGTAGACTCTCTTGAACGATGGGTGGCTGCCGTTATCCGGGCTACAGGGGGCCCAACACGTTATTAGGCAGGTGTGCCATGACTTTTGGTGAATGAGTGTATTCTTTACTTGAATATACGAGGGTGGGCTGAAAAGCAATGCCTCCATGGCTGTAACTTTTTTATTTTTTAACCGATTTTCAAAAATCTTTTTGTATCTGATACTCACATTTCTCCTCTATGTAATGCACTATTCATTTTTGAATTGAGGGGAATTCCGGGGTTGTTGTTGACACCAAGACCGAACGGCAGGTTTCACCTCGTCGTCAGAACGCAACTCATGGCCCTTAAGGTGCTCTTTCCTCTTTGGGAAGCGGTGAAAGTCAAAGGTGCAAAGTCTTTCACTTTTGAACTGCAGCTTTTCATCTTTGAACTGTAGGCGCTGCAACCCCCTCTGATGTGTGGCGTTATCGTGCTGCAGAAGAGGATCCAAAGCTGCCCCCATTCAATCCTCGTGTCGACGACAACCCCGGAATTCCTCTCCGACGGGTTCACCCGACTAGTCACGCGTTGGTACAATGCGTGGAAAGGGATGGGGACTATGTCGAAAAGTGAATAGTACATTACATAGAGAAGAAATGTGAGTATCAGATACAAAAAGAATTTTGAAAATCGGTTAAAAAATAAAAAAGTTACAGCCATGGAAGCATTACTTTTCAGCCCACCCTCGTAATTTTATAGGACTCCCAGTCTATTCAGTTCTTAATAATAAGGCTTGTGACTATTAGATAGCAGATTTCTTCTTTGTCCACTATAAAGTAACCTTGCACGAGGCACATGAGCGTGGCTCCGCAACGGGACCATATCTCCCCCTCAAAATTTATTAACCTTAACAAGTAAGTAAAAAAAAAACAACAACAAAATTGTTAAGGTTAAAAAATTTTGATATAAATTATTGAAATTATTAATAATCATATCATTATGCATTTTTCTTCTGTGTGGTTAAAAAAAATTGACGTTTTTTCCACAATTCAAGGAATGTTTATTAATTACAATAATTTATTAAATGTTTAATTTACAAGAGTAACAATAAGATCGTTAAGTTACACCTCAACAGCACAGAGCTTTAGAAATAAATAAATAAATAAATAAATAAATAAATAAATAAAACAGCCAAAAGAAATTCAAAGACAATTCTCTCCAAATCAAAAAAAATCTATCAATACACACTAGACTTTTCTGTGAGGAAGATAATACAATTTTTATGAATAATTTGATAAAGGATTAAGATCAAATAATTATACAGGGTGTCTCAGAATTCATTGTACAAACTTCTAGGGGAGTTAGTATGGGTAATTCTAAGCAAAAAAGTTGATATGAACATGAGTCCGAATTCGAACGATAACTGAGATATGAACAGAAATAAAAAATGCCGCCACCAAGATCAACAATTTAATAACTCAGGCTCTGTAAAGCCTAGATTAATGAAATTGGAGGGAATAACAGGGTACATAAGACTCTGTATACCGTAAAAATTGGATCGAATTCCAACAAGAAGTTTCCGAGTTACTCATTCAAGATCATAACATGTGCTCACTTGTGAGTACTAACTAGCACTTGTTACAATTTTGCTCAGATGTTGAATGTTTATGTGTCTCGAAAGCAATCGTGGCGCGTTGGGCCAAAATGTTCCATTGACGATTGTGTGGAAACGGCTGGTAAACCCCGTCCGGGCCAAGCAAACGTGGTCTCACCGATCAATTGAAGACAGACATGGATAAGTCAATTCGTGAGGACAGGCGGATCAGCATACGGTCGCTTGCGAAGGATCACAACGTCAGTATTGGTTCCGCCGTAGCCCACGAGAAAGACAGGCCCTGGCGCGGAAAAGTCACCTGATCATCTTAAGCGGGGCGAACACGTAGCGATTTAGTCAACGGAAAACCCTTGATCTAGTCAACAGTGACTGTTTTCGCTTGACTAAGTTGGGTGAAACGAAGAAATCGCCGTTGACTCTAGTCAATGCAAAATTTCCTTTCACTAGATCAACGACAACTTAGTCAAGCGATAGCAGCCAATTAGAATGCGTTACAGAATACGTCATCACTGAGATTATGGCGACGAGACGTGGTTTCGGTTACACTGGATTTAAATAAAGATAGAAATCTCATCCCTTTTTTAGAGGTGAGTAAAGAAAAATTTTTAATATTTTTTACAAATATTACAAGGCAATTTAAATTTAAAATGAATTTAGTCTCCTTATAATGGGGAAAATCGTGAAATAATAAAACAAAATTTAAATTAAAGTCACCAATCTTGAAGAAACTTGGGAGATGAAGGAATGTAGTCTATTGAAGATTTGTTGATGGTAGAAATAAAACCAGTCTATTGAGGATGTAGATGAAGTTCTTGTGCAGATGATGTTGATAGGGGAAAACGATAATCTTGAAGTACAG
>JAHWFO010012650.1:22797-158261 GCA_023313115.1 Rhysida immarginata
GGTGTTGTACGTGTTCGCCCCGCTTAAGTTTGAATAATAATGTAAACCTTCATTGTTTCCATCTTGGATTTTAATAATCAGCAATTTTTCGTTTGTTGGAAACAGGTTACATTGTTACTCGGACTAAGATGGTCAGGTGACTTTTCCGTGCCAGGGCCTGTCTTTCACGTGGACTACGTGGTTCCGCATATGCTGTAGTGAAAAGTCTGGGATATGGCAAGGTCTGCTGTTCGGATCATCTGGAACGTAAAGCTAGGCGAACACAGCAATTTAGTCAGGCGCTTGCCTAAGTTTCGTTTGACTAAGTCAACGACAATCTAGTTACGCGCGAAGACGTGATCTCAAATCCTCAATCGTGATCACAAACACGTCACGCAAATTCTTGCAGCGCATGCGCAAGGAAAGTTAAATATTAAATTACCTTGTAATATTCGTAAAAAATATTTAAAATTTTTCTTTACTCACCTCTATAAAAGCGGATGAGAATTCTATCTTTATTTAAATCCCATGTAACTGAAACCACGTTTCGTCGCCATGATCTCAGTGACGACGTATTCTATAACGCATTCTGATTGGCTGCTTTCGCTTGACTAAGTTGTCGTTTATATAGTCAAACGAAATTTTGTATTGACTAGAGTCAACAGCGATTTCCTCGTTTCACCCAACTTAATCAAACGAAAACTGTCACCGTTGACTAGATCAAGGGTTTTCGTTGACTAAATCGCTACGTGTTCGCCTAGCTTTACGGGGGAAGCGTTTTTGAAGAACACTATCGCGGTAGATGAGACCTGGTGCCATTATTGGGAACCCTCCGGGAATGTATCCACAATGCAATGGAAGCATCCATCGTCACCAACGCCCAAAAATTTCAATTCGCAAATTTCGGGCGGGAAGGTTATGCTTACGTGTTCCTTTGATTCCGACGGTCCGCTGCTTTTCAAGTTTATGGAATCCAAAACCCGTATTAATACTATCGCATTAATACCAAGACACTGCAAACTTGCGTCAAGCTGTGAAAAACTAGCGTCCTGGTAAGCTCAGTGACGGGGTGATCCTCCTCCAGGACAATGCTAGGCCAGGTATTGCGAGACTGGTGCAGGAAGCAATAACCAAAATGCGGTGGCAAGTTCTGACACACCCTCCTTATAGCCCGGACCTCTCACCATGTGATTTTCATGGTTTGGTCCTTTATAGAAGGCACTGAAAGGTCAACGATTCGCCAATGATAAGGAGGTTAAGGAGGCTGTTCGGGCATGGTTCAGAGAGCATGCAGATAACAGACTTTTTTTGCGGACGGTATTAGCCCATTGATGCCCCAGTGGGAGTCCTGTATTGCGGCGGGTGGAAATTTTTTTTTAGAATAGTGACTATAAGATGTTCTTCTTTCATTTAACAAAGGCAAATATTAATACTTTCATTTAATCCGTCTCAGTGCCCTCTGAGTCACTTTCATTTGAACATGCCTTATACATAAAAATATTTTTGAAACAAAATTATAAAATTAATTCGATAAAAAAATTAACTTTTTAAAATTATATTTCATAAAAAATTACAAAAATGATAAAAATTAACATTTAATTGATCAAATACAATCATCGACCAAAAGGATAAAAAATTAAAAAAGAAATTAAAGGAACAATAAATATAATATCCAATAAATCAAATTTAGCCAAGGTGAAGAAATTAACAAAGTAAACACCATAAAAACAATTACAAATGCATCCTCATGGCACTTACACTCACTCACCAAAAGTCATGGCACACCTGCCTAATAACGTGTTGGGCCCCCTCTGGCCCGGATAACGGCAGCGACCCGTCGTGGAATTGAGTCTACCAGTCCGCGGAACACATCCACAGGCACTGCAAGCCAGGCCGCCTCCACTGCACTCCAGAACGACGCTGCATTTACCAGTTGTGTTGGTGACGACCTGACAGATAGTTCGATGACGTCACACAAATGCTCAATGGGATTGCAATCTGGGGAAGTGAAGGCCAAATCATTGTCGTGAAGTCGGTAGCATGTTCCTCCAGCCATTGCCGTGTCACAAGGGCCGCGTGTGGAGGTGCATTATCTTGCAGAGTGGATGTCAGATGTACCAATGGACCTATTGTATGCTACGAGAAAACACCCCAGACCAATAAGAAGCCTCGACCTGCCTGAGTGGTCCCCACTTGACAAGCGGGTCCATGACTTCCTGTGGCCTGCGTCAGCCACGGGCACGACCATCAGCCCGATACAGCTGAAACCGTGACTCGTCGGACCAGGCAACCCTTTCGCCAGTCCTCAGCGGTCCAATATCGATGTTGATTGGCCCAGATTAGGCGTTGCCGACGATGTGCACCTGTCGAGAGTGGCACCCGTCGTGGCCTCCAGCTCCCAAAGTCTGCAGCTGCCAAGGTTCGCCGAATTGTCGTCATGGTGACAGTTGTGGGAAGTCCTTGGTTGTACTGCATGGTGTTTTGGCCCGCTGTCGCCTTTCGGTCAGCAGTTGCAAGCCGGGTGATCCGGCGAACACCTCTGGCATCGATGAGGCGTGGGCGGCCCGTCCGCTGTCCGACACGAGTTGTAACTCCTCGTTGGGTGTACTCTCGATAGACCCTTGCAACGGTTGTGCGGGAAAATTGCAGGGTGTTGGCTACATCTAATAATGAGGAACCCATCCATCTGGCACCAACAATCATCCCCTGTTCAAATACGGATAGCTCTCGGCGTGCTGCCATTTCTGTAGCTAATTTTGCTTACAATGATTGCACCTGCATTCCGAGAATGAAAGCAGTGGGATCTGTCTCATTACACACAGGGAACCTGATTGGAGGGGTGTGCTATGACTTTTGGTGAGTGAGTGTAGACAACAACAGAAAAATCAATGTTAACAATTTTAGTTGGCCATCCCGTTTGGGTATTTCTATAATCATCCGTTTTTTCGCCAATAATCAGCAAGTTATGGGCAAAACAAACGGCTACAACAATGGTATTCAATGGAATAATGCTTTTTTTGCGGACATATAAAAAAAATTAGTAATAGTAATTTACATTCAAGAAAAAAAAAATATAGATATATGGAAAGCTTGAAAACGTTTTCGTTTTTTTATGTTGTTTTTATTTTATTATTTTATAGGGGAAAAGGGTAGATTTTATTGATACAAGTGGTCCATTGGTCTAGTATCTTTGTGATAAATATAAATAACGGAATGTCCAAAAACAATACGGATACTAATTGTTTATTATTCCCGACGCGTTTGTTTTCCACCATTCTCAAGGCTAGGCTAAATAGTAACAAGTAACTGACAATCCAATTTATAGCAAACAGGAGTAGGTTGTCCACCAGTCAGGATTCCAAGTCACCAAGTTGCTGTACCGGATTTTCCTGACTGGTGGACTCATGACTCATAGGGTTTGGGAAACTGCGTCTATTAGGCGGACATACTAGAGAACTCGTTTTCGGTTAACATGGTTAGGAACTTCGACTAAGAAGTCAATGATGGCATGTGGTTTAGCATGTTCTCTTGGTTTAGTCTTCTTATTTCAATTTCCTCGTGTATGGCAATTCTCTCGGCTCCCTTTTCTTTCCATATTATCTCCATTCGGCGTTTCTTGGCGATTAGGTATTCGGCGTATGCTGATTTCCTATCTTTACTGATCTTCTATGCTCTTTGAACCTGGTGATGAATGAACGTTTCGTAGATCCGAAATAAAACGCTTCACAGTCCGGGTACACTAGTTTGTTAACACCGCAGAGCTTGAAAAAGTCTTCATCGTCTTTCCTCTTTCTCGGATCCAACATAGTCCTGGCGTTGTTCCTCGTTCTAAACGCTATGCCGAGGCCTTGTTCTTGGAAATATACAGGGTGTTTCATAATTGGTGTACCGTCTTTAGGTCCAAATAACGGCTCAAGGGGAACAGGTGGGGGGAAAATGAATATTGATTATTTGGTTTTAATGTCCCCTAATTCAGAATAAAAACATTTCGCGTCCCTGGGCAAAAACCTTACTTATTAGAAAACAGTAGGGCCTGCATTTGGAAAATTAATGAGAATGAATGAGACCATTAGCTTTTCAGGGTAACGACTCATTCATTCTCATTAGAAAACAGTACATTTGAAAATGAATAAGTAATAAAATTCTAATAAGTTTCTAATGAGTTTTTCTGTTTTTGTCTACATTAGCTAGCCATACCTTTCACTTTACCCACTCAATAAAATGCAGGGGATGAGATTTTTTCACCGGGTTTTTTGCTAAACCCACATCTTACATGATGCTCTACAACTTTCTAAATAACACATGGGGTCTAACCCCTACCCCTACAAAATTAAAATTTTCAAAATTTACCCCTTCACCCCCAGGAACGCGAAATGTTTTTATTCTGAATTAGGGGACATTAAAACCAAATAATCAATATTCATTTCCCCCCAATCTGTTCCCCTTGAGTCGATATTTGGACCTAAAGACGGGACACCAATTATGAAACACCCTGTATTGATTATCTTCCTGAACCTGGGATTGCCGTATGTGAATGTTGCATAGCGTTTCTTTTCTGCATCCTCTGTGGAACATTGGGATTCAACTTTCCGTTTTACGTTCCTGAGTATGGATTCAGCGACATCTCTCAAAAACTCGTTGGTCTCAATTCGTAGGTCGTGGCGATCTCTTTTCTCCTTGTGTGATGGGATACGTCATTGCCCGATGGAGGCAATGTCTCATGACCGCCGCTTTGTGTCAGCGCCTTGGTCGATACTTTCCTATAGATTTCAAATTCGAGTCTTCGCTTCGTGTTCGAATGTTCTTGCCTATGCGCAGTTCTAGGAAGTTTATACCTCCCCGTTCGTTTGCTTTTTCCATCGTGTAGCTGATGGAGCTATGGAATGTATTGAATGTTGCTAAAATCTCTTCATCCGAGCTTAGTTTGCTATTGTATATGTGTCATCGGTGTATCTGTTGTAGAGCTTTTTGTATGTGGTTATCTTCGTATGTTGGAGATCTGCACTGACGGGGACATCCCTTAGTGAATCCTTCCGGGACCTCGTAGCATTCATCATTACAGTAAAAGTAATTCTGTTGTTGTACGAGTCGGAGAAGGTTACATAGGTCCGCTTTTTTTTCCATGCTCCTATTGGTAACGCTTATGGTTTCCTTTCAATCATTATCATATGCTCTTCGATTACCAAATCTTTTAGTTTGTCCATTATTTCCATGGAGTTCTTCACAACGAATTTGTTCTCCAGGGGTCATATTGAAATGCGATGAAGTTGCTAGAGAGCCAGACCATTATAAACAGGGAAGCAGGTTGTTTACCACGACTGTAAAAGTTATTTGTTTCCGAAGGTTTGGCTAAACGAAGCGATTTAACAGCCTTTGAATGAACCCAATCTAATGAACCGATTGTGATGCAAATCAAAATGTAGGCTATTCAGACCATGGGGGAGAGAATTCCAGAAAGAAAAAAATTAGTGTAAAATTTCACTACCAGGTGAAAATGTGGCGCTGTGGAATGACAAATGGAGATTTTAAAACTAGTTATATTGTTTTAAACAAGCAGGCAAGGTTTTTGTTTGATTACAACATGGGTTCAATATGTTCTCCCCCTTGCGTCAATGACATGTTGGAAGCATAGCACAAGGTTTTTGTTCTCCTACTGGCTTTCAGCTCAGGCACAGTTCGTATGCTTTGTTGATAGACCCAATCTTTCGAAAATCCCCAGAGTCAAAAATCGCACGGGTTCAAATCCACACAACCATCTGGAGGCCACGCATCTGGAAAACTTCTAGAGATCACACAATCATCTCCAAAAGTGGCATTGAGCAGTTCCTTCACTTTTCACCCAATATGAGGAGATGCTCCTTCTTGCATGAAGACACTTGTCATAGAATATCTTACAGGACCTCGTTGTGTCACTTCCTCAAAGAAAAAGGGGCCTAGAATAAAATCAGCGGTGAATCCACATCATACAGTCACATATTCAGAATGCAATGGCTTTTCATGCAAGACATGGGGGAGCGAGACATCCCATATGCGGCAATTCTGCGTGTTCACTGCTCCTTCTAAGGTGAAATGTGCTTCATCTGATCATAGAATGTTCCACGCCACAGGTCATCAACAATCATCCTCACCAAAAAGCGATAAGCAAAGTCAGTGCGTCGAGAGGGATCTTGAGGTTTTAGCTGTTGTGCCAGATGAATTTTGTTTGGCTATCAGTGCAGAATGAACCGCAACACCTTTCGCGGGATGGACAATTCGCGTGCTGTTGCAGAATGTTGAGAAGAGGAAGCTCTGTCCCCCACTGCAACAGCCACGTCCTCAACAACTTTGTCTGCTATCTTGCGCAGTCCTCTTCCTGGTGCGACAGCCAGATCGCCAGTCGAATCAAATTTCTTTATCATTTTTCGCAACCCGGTATCTGACACGGGCCCTTTTCGCAGTCCTTTTAGACGAAGATGTGCTCGCAATGTAGCTGGACTATTGCTGTCATTCTGGTAAAACAGTTTTTCCAACAGTGCGCGTTCTTTCTTGCTTAAAACCATGATCTTTCTAATGGGTATGTTGACTTTCTAATTTGCATAAACTTTCTGCTAATAAGGCTGAAATTGAGAACGAACATATGCTATAATAAAACAAAAACCTTGCCTGCTTTTTTTTAAAATCTCCATTTGTCATTCCACAGCGCCACATTTTCAGCTGGTGGTGAAAATTTGCACTAATTTTTTTCTTTCCGGAATTCTCTCCGCCATGGTCTGGATAGCCTACATTTCAATTTGCATCACAATCGGTTCATTAGAATGGGCTCTAGAGGGCTCTGAGTAGGCGAACTTATTTTATAATCACACTGTACATAAGCTTCACTGAAAAAAAAGTGCTATAGGTAACTTGGAAATTTCTACTTGAGGTAACAGTACTTTGTAATACTAGAATTTGAAACCCTGTTAATTGTCTACAATTTAAAATATGTTTTGTCGAGCCCTGGCACACATTATTCTCCTGTAAGTATAACGTTAATACCGGTTAACTCTGCTTAATTAACTTACACTGAAGAGCCAAAACATTATGACCACCTACTCAATAACGCGTTGCGCCACCTTTAGCCTGCAAAACAGCTGCAACTCGCCTTGGCATGGATGCCACAAGTTCTTGGTAGATGACTCGAGACAGGTTGTACCAATGTCTAAGCAGCGGTCAAGCATATTCCGACATGGCGATGCTTGAGCTCTGAGCTGCCGCTCCATGACATCCCAAATGTGCTCTATCGGATTAAGATCCGGCGAGTTAGGTGGCGAGGACATTAATTGGAATTCATCCTTATGTCCCTCGAACCACTCCAACAAATTCGAGCCTTGTGACGTGGGGCGTTGTCCTGCTGGAAGATTCCATTTCCAGTTGGTAAGACAGACGCCATGTAAGGGAGCAACTGGTCCGCAATGTTGTTCATATAGTCCGCAGCTTTCATGGCCCGTTCTACCACAACGACGAGTCCCAGAGCCACCCATGAGAACGTTCCCCAAAGCATAATACCGCCACCACCAGCCTGTATATGGCCTGCTGTACGGGGGATGGGGGAGCAAATGACACGACCATCGACGTGATGAATAAGAAATCGTGATTCATCCGACCAGGTAACTCTCTCTTCCACTTATCCATGGTCCAGTCTCGATGTTTCCGGGCCCACTGTAGGAGTAGTTGACAATGACCCTTGGTCAACAGAGGTACACGAACCAAATCCAATAGTGTCCGCTGGACTGTGTTCCGAAACACTTGCAGTTGGACCTGCATTGTATTGGGCTGTCAGCCGAGCCACTGTCTGGCGCCGATCTTGCTTTACCAAGCGGGACAGTCTCCGACGTCCTTTTTCTTTGATGACGCGTGGGCGTCCAACACCTTGGCGTCTACTGCTGATTTCACCCTCATTTATCCATTTTGCATAAATATTAACAACGGCAGATCGTGAATAACCTACCAGTCGTGCAGTTTCGGAGATACGCGTTCCGAGTCCTTGGGCCATTACAATCTGCCCTTTATCAAATTCGTTTAGAACAGCAGCCTTTACCATCACTCGCAAAATTAAGTGCAAGACTGATTCCTTACCTTCTCCAGCAGCAATTAAATACCATTCCCACTTAATTAAGTGCCCTCCACGTGATCCAGACGAGTTCATTCCCCAATGTGGTGATGCTCATAATGTTTTGGCTCTTCAGTGTATAATATTTCGTTTAAAATGTTTAGTTTGTCAAGTAAACCAGATACTTTAGTCAAGGTATTATATCTTTTCCCAGTAATATCCGAGTCTATAGTAAAAAGAAATAAGCATTTATTACAATAGTAATGACAACGATTGATCCAACATTGGTCAATGAACCACAAACAGCTTCAAAATAAAACAGTCTGAGTCTCTTGTGATAATATAAAAACAAAAGACGCAAATGGCCAAAAGATTAAAACGTTAGAAGTGGACGCTTAAGAATTATTATTGGTGACCCCCCCCCCCTTCGCAAGTCATTGGAACAAAAAAAAACAAAACACAAATGTATCATAACCTTGCTGAGCTTCTCGGTGAATGTCCATTGTAGTTGGATGGTGCCGGCAGTAGTGTTAGTCGATGGTGGGGTTGTTGTTGTTGTTGTTGTTCTTGTTGTTGATGATGATGATGATGATGACGATGATGATATTGTTGGTGTGGTGGTGGTTGTGGTTGTTGTTGTTGGCTTTGCTGTCGTCGTCGTCGTGACATGTGCGTCGCCGGTTGTGAGCGCCATGGAGGAGCTTCGTCGGACGAGTGGCCGCCAATGCGGCTGAGAAAGCGGCTCGGCTCCGGCGACATCTTCGACGGGAAGCAGCCGCTCAGCCGCGTCTTCGCCGTCACCACGCCGAAGAGTCGCATCAACTCCTCGCTCGCCTCGGCCTGTATGGAAGAGAAAAAAAACCCGTTAAACACAACAAACACCAATAGATCCCATCAAATCAAATGCTTTTCAATTAATTTACCGATTGGTCGCACAGGTCGTATGTGAAAGCCCCCTGGCTTGCCATCCCGTAGCACAAATAGAATAGCCTGCCGTTGAAGTAACCCGAGGGCAACAACGTCGCCTGACGCAGAGGATTGCCGCAAACGCCATTCACGTACATCACCATCGAAACCCCGCGCATGAAAATTGTGCCCAAGCTCATGACGCGCACGGTCAAAGACTCGACCTGGACAGACAGAAAAAGAATTTCCATTAGCGTCTTCTTCTTCTGCAGGGAAATGGAAACAATTCTTAGGAATAAAAATAACAACAACAATGGCCACTTGGTTAATAAGTCACCGGAAACTGTGGATATCATCACAATTAATATTAAAAGATAATCAGAATTTCCACAGCATTTAATAATATATTTTGTACGGATGGTTGTCATCTTCAGCGGAAGTAAGAGAAATGAAAAGAAAATTTCATGAATTAAGGAGATTCCTTATCTTAATATACAGTCCATATTCAAAAAATTAGATGATACAGTCAATTTGGGTAATGTGATAAAAAAAAAATTAAGGTTATCGAACGCAAATTGAAATTTTGCTTTAATGCCGTGAAAGACTAACATGTCACCTTTAATAATCATGCAAACCATAAAAAATTAATCATCTATCAAAAAAGAAAACAAGAAACTGATTAAATTCAATAAATTAGAATATCGCGATCCATTGGTTCAAAATATTTAGAATAATTGCATACCATTAGTCGGAACTGCTATAAAAAAGCGGTACCTTGTGAACAACTTCCAAACTGATACTTGGCTGCTTTGGAATCATGGGTCGAAAACCTGACACCACAACCAGCAAAGAGAGAGACAATAATTGCTCTTCATAAAAGTGGAAAAACTCAGAAGCAGATTGCTGCCGCCGTGAAATGTTCGCAGGCTACCATCTCAAGATATCTGAAGCAGTACAAAACCTTGGACATTTATCAAATAACCGAAAAAATTGTGGGAGGAAAGCTGGCCACCACACCTCCATTTGCTTTGGAAAAGAACAGGAATCAATGTATCCCAGTCGACAACCTTACGACGACTTCATAAATTGAAGTACCACTCAAGATTTCCGAAAACCAAACCCTTGCTACCACGCAACCAACGTCAAGCTCGGGTGAGATGGTGTAAACAAAGGTTATTTTGGGGCGAGGACGACTGGAAAAATGTCCTGTTCAGCGACGAATCTATGTTTTGTATCAGATTTGGTGAACAAGGACCATGGGTGTGGAGGTTAAAAGAAGAGGCATTCAGCAGAGAACGTGTGAAGCGGTCCGTCAAGTTTGCAACAAGTGTCATGGTGTGGGGGATGCATGTCTTCAGAAGATGTCGGGAAACTGTGTTCTCACTGGACAAGTGTATCAGAATATTCTTGAGTACTACATGATTCCTGTATCTGAAGATTTGTATGATGACGAGTTTGTGTTTCAACAGGATGGGCTCTCACACTGCAAAACGTACCATGAAGTGGCTACAAGAACACAACGTGCAGGGACTTCCTTGGCCGTCGAATTCCCCGGATCTCAATCCAATTGAGAATGTGTGGGGGTACTTGAAAAAGATGCTTCAACTTCAAGCTCCGAGTAATAAAAAAGAACTGATTGAAGCTTTGGTACATACCTGGACAAGGATCACAAAAAACAAATGTGCTAAACTTGTAAATAGTATGCCCCACAGAGTACGAGCAGTGATTTAAGTAGGTGGGGATACAATGCGATATTGAGCGTTACTTTATACAGTGTTTGTTGGCCTCATTATAATTTTTTTTACTCGAGTTGATGATATATGCTAATATATTGAACCAGTGGTTCGAGATAGTATAATTTTTTGATTATTTTGCAACCGCTGCTGTATTTTCAGCTAAAGTAATACATTCCCATTGTTTTGTTTAAATAGTTGTTTTCTTAAGTCAATCTTTCATGACAGTAAAGCAAAAGTTCGATTAAGCGTTCAATACCTTGTTTGTTTGTTTTTTTTTCATTTAGTGAATCACATAACCCAAATTGACGATTATTCTAATTTATTCTATATGGCTGTATAAAGTGCTTTGTCAGTCTGTCACATCACGCAAATCCGGACTTTTCATTGGCAAGTGAAACAACTGACAACAAAAGTAGGCCCTTAATATCTTTTTTTTTAACAATATAACAATTAAAATTAAGAGGCTTAATCAAGCAAATTCGTTAAAATTTTCAAATTCGGAGTTTTCATCGGTGTTAAGACTAGTGACCAAAAATAAGTCGTTATCTACTTCAATTCTAAGTGTGGGAGATTCGAAAAAAGCTGAATAATTGTTTGATGTATGTAAGGGCTATTAGTAAACAGCGTGATTAAGATTCCTAATGAATTGGGTAATAACGCCGACGAAGATAAAATTTCAGACAGTCGCGGACGTCGAAGAAGCCTATGCGAATCCAACAAAGTATGAAAGTCGGCAGGAGAGATTGCTATGCTCTGTTCATGGTCCAAAGTCATTAGAAGATCTTCGAAGAACTGTTGATATATTGCAAGATACTTTCCAGGAAGTTGCAAAAGTTCTAGGGCTGCTAGAGGACGACGAAGAATGGCATCATTGATGGATGAAGCAAATGGTTTTCAGATGCTTCAACAACTCAGACATCTATTTACAATCATTTTGTCGTACTATAGTCCCAAGCAACCTAAGCGAATGTAGAATAGTTGTGCAGACGCGTTGTCAGAAGACCATCAGCATCGATTCAACTCAGATGCAACCAATCTTCGAGTGCTGTATCTCCTATTAAGAGATTTGGACCAATATCTGACGAACAAAGAATGCCAACTCCAAGATTATCCAGAGATCCCTCAATTGCACCAGTTCGCTGATCAAGAAGTAGAAGCGTTCCAGGATTCAAATCCACTGGTGAAAGCTCCTATTAGGCCAAAATAAAAGAAAAATAAACACCAGAATTAAAGAGCACCTGGCATACATTAAAAATTCTAATTTTAATCGCTCCAGTTTTGCACATCACATTAAAATAAGTCACAACCAGTAAGTTCAAAATTTTATCCTTTACGGATTATATACTTTGTTAATATTCTATAATCTTTTCATTTGTACACGCTGAAGATAACAATTTGGTCGTTGAAATGCATCCGTACAAAATATATTTTAAATCCTGCGGAAATGTGTGTCCTGTTTATCTTTTAACAATGACCAAACGGACAATACGAGGATCGGTCATAAAGTCCTTACAGCCACCCTGATGAAAGAACACTGGTTAGCCCTTCTCCACAACTGTCCGAAAGGAGACTACACCAGGAGCTCATAAGCTAAACAACCAGAAACAAGATTACCAGTAGGCCACTCCAATGTGGTTGCTACTCCTCGTCACTCACCTTCATTTGCGACAACCACTTGTTCCCTTGGCCCATCGGGTGCACTGCTTGGGCAATGAAGGCGGTCACCTCCCATGCGGCAATCCTCGTATTCTGAAAAGAAAACCAAAACAAATCATCATCATGGTCATCATCATCAGGGTGGAGTGCAATCGTTCGTCCTTGTTTGTCCCTCACCTGGACGAGATAGTTGAGGATGGTGCAGAGGGCGACGTAAGAAGGTGGAATGCTGCGCGCCTCTTCCGCGTCGAACGTCGTGCCGAAGCAGGCGCAGTACGCTCCCCAACACATTTTCTTCGAACGCAACAACCACAGATCCTTCATGGTCGCGCTTTTACCTAACAAAAGACAAAAAGGGGCGAATAAAAATTCCTTGAAATTACATAAATTAAAAAATATATAGATAAAATTTTAATTTTTAAAATTTTTTAATATTTCTTCAAATATTTATTATTATAACATTAAAAAATCACTTTATTTTGTGAGATTCACATTTTTATGAACAATAGTAAAACAATAAATACTTTTATTTATTTATTTTTTTTTCTATATAAGAATAATTTGATAAGCAGCGACATCGTTATTATGAAAACATATTTGTTCCCCTTCCCTCTTCGCCACTTCAGTCGTTAATTTCAAAGCGGAACTAATAAAACCACAACTTTTAAACTTTAATTATGCAATTTTTAATAGCAAAAATTAAGAAACGTGCACAATAAAACGAAAAACTGAACGAAAACTCATAATTTCTCTATATCTGTAATTCAAAAGGCACGCTATTTTGGGAAAACTATTTCCGGAGCGTTAACCAATCAGTAGGCTTCGTCTTGTTTCTCCAAAGCAGATCATGTTGACCATTTCAGGAAGAGTGTAGCTTGCCATCCTGGAATTGTTCCGTCTTCTGTATGCTGACACAAGCCTTTTATTTGCTTTTCCTCATCAAAGTGAATGTTAGGTAATTTTTGGTAATTTCTTGATTTGCATGTTGTTGTGAAGTGCATAGGGATGTAACTAATAAATTCAACATGTGATTGTTGCTGTTCCGTTCATCAGATTTTGGAATTTTTTTTTTGTTTTGCTGGGAATTCCATGCTGAACAAATATTCAATTGGAATTTTTCTGGTATCTGTTACGGCTTTTAAGACAGGATTTGAATGTATCCTAATTTGCATATTTGGGATGATGAAAAGTGCACCATGAGATAGGTCACAACTTCCTGTTCATTGAATTCATCAAAATTGACAAATCTGCTTCGGTTACGAAAATAAAAGGGGGGGGGGGGCTCATTTTGGTATCCACCCTGTATAACATTAACTGATCTTTGTTTTTTATATTAATAAATGACTTAAGAAAAAAATAGAAAAAATACGTCATGACTTTTCAGAAAACCCGGTAATAATTTGGCACCATCAAAGAAGATAGTTAAGTAAGAGTCAAAATAATCTTTAATAAAATCCAGCAGTCCTCTATTCATTTCTCCTTTGTTTTCCATTATCCATTCAGCGAGACAACCAGAGCCTCCCTATCCATCCCCGATTTCTTTTTCTTTTTGATTGTGGGGCTAATTAGCTTTAATGAAATCTCGTCGATGAGGCCAATGCATTATTAAGCCTCTTCCCTTCTCTTATTATCTTAATGTGCATTAATTGGTAAATGGGGCTCATGTCGGCTCCTCTCCGCTCGGAAACTATCATTACACGGGCAGACCCCTCCTTCCTAATGAAAACACGAAGACACAAAATAATCATCCGAGGCATTTTAAAACACTCAAATTGCAAATATTAGTTTATACAAGATGCGTTCGTTTTGCAGATGGCGTTCTCCGCTGCCCTCCCCCCACCACCAACTCTTCATCCCAATCGCTTAAGTTCTTTTACTATGTGCTTCTTCTCTTTCATTTAATATTTGTTTTAAATACGCCGGGTGTGGCTCGTTAGATTTTTTTCGAGATTTTCCTGGAAACCGGAGCCGTGAGGTCATTGCTTTTTCCCTATGGACGAACGCAGTTTGATCAAGATACATAGGGAGGAGGGAGATCTGAAATCACAACGAATGCACTCACTAACGACATACATGAAGCTCATTGATTCGATCATGATTCAATCAATTTAATGAAACGCTTTTCACCTTCTAGGGTGTAAAAACGTGTACGTATATGCTGCCGAAACGCCTAAATCCACACTGTCAGACAGTAGAAGAGTCAACAAGAGCGACATTTCCTGAATCCTTTACTTTATTACTTCAAAGTCAAAGGACAACTCTATTGTGACATACAACTTTTATTAAATAGAAAAAATAGCGCATTAATAACATCGTGGCATATTTAAAAATTTTAATTCGAACCCTAAATGCGTGAAAAAACGAAATTCCGAACGCAATTTCCAATGGCCGGGCGTCCATCTTGGTGACGTCAACGGAGGCATGGTTTTGCTTCCCACTATAAATGAATACATCGCACGCAAGAATTAATCATTATTAATTTAATTTATTGACGATTTCTGTAGTATACCTTTTCTCCGTCTTGTGGTGTCTGAAGAATCACTTTCACGTTTTTGAAGGCTTTACACTTTATGTTTCCAAAAAATGAAGAAAGAAGTAGGGTAAACTGCACAGTTGTTGCCACCCTTAAGGATAAAAATTGCCTTTTTGATTCTAAAGTGCTACTGTGATTAATGTTTGCGTATAAACTATTCTGTGTAGGACATAAAGGAAGGTTCGGAGAAGATATTACGAGATAAAAAATTTCAATTTATTACTATAAGAAAAGTAGATATGAAAACAATAGGGTAAGCTGCCCAGTTGTTGCCACCCTTCACCTATTTAGAAATAATTCTACATAATTTTTTTTCTTTCGTGAATTATGTTACCTCATATCTTCCTGAACAATATCATATAATAATATTTGACAAATTCACTTACCTTATGTCATTTTCGAAAAACAACTTTCGTAACAGTTTGCTTAAGACAGCGTGACTGATCACGAATCACTGTTTTTAAATCTACATAAAAGCAAAACATAAGCCGTTATTTGGCAATTGAATAGTAGACTGCATTAACAATAGATGGAACTATTGCATACATCGTTCCTATCGCATGTCACGTTTCATAGAAATGTAAGGTTTTCGTTAAAAACCGGCAACAACTGGGCAGCTTACCTTATCATAAAAATTTTTAATCTAAATAACAAAATTTAGGTAAAGTTTGATTAAGGTTTTATTCATATGAGTAATTGAAATAACAGATTTAGGCATAAAGAATGAAAAACATTTCTTCATCCGTATTCAATGTCATTCTTTCTCTTAATCCGCAGAGCAAGTGATCCTTCTCCGTTGTGCTATTTTTAAACAAAAACAAATTTTATTCCATCAATTTATATTTATTTTTAACATGAAAGAAGAGTGGACAAAAGCGCTTTTTCATTGCCAGTAGTTGCCACCCTCACCTATTTATAAATAATTCTACGTAACTTTTTTTTCTTTCCATGAATTATGTTACCTCACATCTTACTGAATACATCTAATAATATTTGTTAATTTAACAATACCTCGTACATTTACTTAACTTGTGTCTTTTTCGAAAACCACTTTCTTAACAGATTGTTTAAGACAGTGTGACTGATCACGAAGCACTGTTTTTAAATCCGCATAAAAACAAAACCTAAGTGGCTAGTTGGTAATTAAATAATAGACTGCATTAACGATAGATGGAACTAATGTAAACAAACATTTTCGTTCCTGTCGCACTTCACGTTTCATAGAAATGTAATGTTTTCTTTAAAAAGTGGCAGCTTACCCTATTTGGCTACTAAATTGCGGTCGTGACAAGAGTTAATTCTAATCTTTGTGAGGTAAGCATTATTTCGTACATTTACAAAGGAACGCCTAAAATACTCTACCTTGGCGCTTTTACAAAAAATTTACAAAAGAAACCTTCTTATCCAACTTATTTGTGAATAAATTTAAAAAATAATTACCGGTATATACAATTAACTTAAAATTGTATATTCGACGCCTTTTAAAATCGTAAATTTTATTTATTTTATGTACTTGTATCACTAACTCCAAATATTTAGAATATTTCAATCAATAACAATATATTCAAGATCAATGCGATCTCGAAAATAAATAAAGTGCGAAATGCTTTTGATATAAGCAATGTGAATTTTTTTATTGTACAGAGTGGATACAAAAATGAGTCCCCACTTCTATTTTCGTAACCTAAGAAGATATGTCAATTTTGATGAATCCAATGAATAGGAAGTTGTAGGTGACCTACCTCATGGTGCATTTTTCATCATCCCAAATATGCAAATTAGGACATTCAAATCTTATCTTGAAAACCGTAACAGACACACGAAAAATTCCAAATGAACACTTGTTCAGCAAGGAATTCAGAACAAAAAAAAAAAATCCAAAATCTGATGAACGCAAAAAAATGAACTTTCGTCCAATTTAAATAGTTACAACTAAAATTCTTTGATGTTTTTAAATTTCTAACAACGGTTGGTATTAACGATGATTTTTGTTTTTGATGATTATACAGGGTGTCCATAAAAGCTCGGACACATTTTATCTGTGTATTACCAAAAGATTAATAAAGATAAACAGAAACGGATTTCAATATATGAAACTGTAACTGAAAATGAAAAAGTTTTAGTGTGTTTCACAATTTCGCCGCTACAGTGCGCGAATTGAAGTGAATCACGGTCGCTATTAAACAAGGTGGATGTCGATATGCTCAAAAGAACATGGCAAGAAATTGATTATCGGCTGGATATCTCCGTGTGACCCAAGGAGCACACGTTGGGGTCTACTAACTTGATTTAATAAAACTTTTTCAGTTACAGTTTCATATATTGAAATCAGTTTCTCTTTGCTTTATTAGTTTTTTGGTAATACACAGATAAACGTGTCAGACCTTTTATGGACACCCTGTAGTGTTTTCTTTGACGAGATAATATTATAATAAATTTATTTTTCTTAAATATCAATCATTGTTAGAAATTTAAAAACATCAAATAATTTCCGTTGAAACTACTGAAGATATCCAAACTGGACGAAAGTTAACTTTAGTAAATAAAAGAATATTGTATAGTAAGACTCCGACTTGGGTCGTTTCCAAAGCCAAATTGTATTTCTCGTTGGCCTCGCGTCATTTATAAATTTCCACTACTGTTTCGGTGTGAAGACACTTGTTTCGCACTTAAGTCAAAAAAAAAAAAATGCGATTTCCTTTCCCAAAAAAATGCAAATGTCTTCGATTATTATTATTATTATTATTATTATTATTATTATTATTATCGTGAATCGTCATGCAAAATAGCCAATTATGATAAAGCTCTAACCCGCAACCGATGGATCAAGGGGTCATAGCAAATTTTAAGGAGTTTTATTTGAGGAGAACATTTGCTATGGCCATCAAAGCAGTCGACACTGAAGAAGGTGCCACACTCAGGGAATTTTGGAAAAGTTAACTTTAGTAAATAAAAGAATATTGTACATGTATTGGATGGTAATTTGTTATTGCACAAGCAAAATACAACGCACAGTGGGCCAGAATGCTTAAAAAGCTGGACAAAAATCATAAAATCAAACTTAGAAAAATTTAATAAAAACTATTTTTCTTGTAGGAAATTGTATCCCTTTCAAGACGTATATATAAGAGATGTAGGAAAGTTGATGTTCGCGTGCTTAATGCTTCTGAGAGAAAAAAGCGAAACTTTAGCAAGGAATAGTTTAATCCGTAGTCAATTTTTGTTTGCAAGTATATCAATGGATGAGCCTAGATCTGGTAAGTACCTTATATTGAGATGCTATACTGTAAGTTTTAATAAAACACAACGATCCGGATGCCTTTATCTATATATCTTTGTAGTTTCGTATAGTCAGTTTGAGATATAAAAAAAACTTAAGCGTATTTAAGCTCTCACATTTATATTAATAGTTTCTGGACAGTATTCTGAACATCCAGTAAAAACCTTGGCTGCTAATACCTGGTAAATGTAAAAATACGGAATACGAAAGTTTTGGGCTAAAAGTACAAATAAATTTAAAAAATACGGAATACGAAAATATCGTGCTAACATATGGAGTAAACAAATAAATTATTTAATAAGAAACATTTCTAATCATTCTTTAAAACGTTAAATCGTTTAATTACAAAACGATGATACACAATCAAGCAATTTTCAATACCTCGATTTTTGTCCAGCTTTCTAAGCATTCTGGCCCACTGTGCAACGTGAGGAAAGAGAGTAAATCGAATACAACTTGAAATTGACGACATCCTCAATATAATTCAAGACAAATTGTAATTTAAAACTTAAATTTTGTAAATTATACGTTATATAATCTTATAATCTTGTGGCACCACCAAGTCCCAACTCGTCGGTCTTTGACCGGGTTTTGGTCGGGTACCACTGTATTTCTAACACCTTAGCAAATAAAATAAAATAAATTTGCAATTTAATTTCTAATTTAAAATTAAACATGTAATATACCCTCAACTAATCACAGCAAATCACCCAGACAATTGCTACTCCTGATTCATTAATGTCAATCTCAACTGATTTCCAAATTCATTCTTCGTATTCATAACTAATAGTCGAAATGCGTTGCCATACGTAATAAAATATTCGTATTACTTACATCAATTAGTTCGTACTTATTTTTCTTGAATAACAATACATCTTAATGCTCTGCTGCCTAAGACATTTCAACACTACTCCGTTAAAATATTTAAAAAGAAAAAGAAATTCCTGAAAGTCTGGTCTACAAACAGCTTTTAACTTTTGTGACACGTTAATTTGCATATTTTGCCTTGAAAATTGTATCTGAAAAACTTTTACACCATTTATTTCATTTTCTCTTTCTTGTTGTCACACAATGTTTCTAGAATTTCAACTGTTTCCTGGGACGAGATATGTCAAAGCCTGAAATGGGGCTCACGTATTCTAAAGGAGACCGTGGAAACAAGACGCCCCAATACGCATTCTTCCACGTTTATGACAGTCATTAAAACTTAAGCCTTATAAATTTCAAATTGAATTCAAAAGGACACCTTTTTCGACATTGGTGGGGAAAGAAGGAAACACTGGACAAAAATCAGTGGGTTGTTTGGACCAAATACGCAGCAGCATAAGGAAAAAACGATCTCGGAACAAGGAGAGAGAGGGAGAGAGAGAGAGAGGAAGAGGAAACAAAAACCCCAACAAATAAAATAAATCAAATACAAGAACAGCAACGTTAGCACGCTCACAGACACCACCAACTGTAGACACGTGTAATAGACCAAATCGAGGAAAACTCCACCGTAGAAGGGGTTCACACAATAGAGCGAGAGCGCCAAGACAAACTTCGGATTTCTACCTGGATGGCGGAGCACGCGCAGATGCTCGAGTCAAGCACCCCTACACCTATACAAAAATTACTATTTGTCCCCCCCCCCCCCCACCTTTTTTTTCTGGTTTTTCTGTTATTTACTTTCAGGTAACTTTGTTTGTCATCCATCTCCTTCCTTTCTACGCGAACAGGACTTTCCTTTTTCCTCTTCGATACCTTTTCATTTGTTGTTATTGTCCCACCTTTTTCCTCCTTCGTCCCTCGCCTTTACGACTTCCATCAACGAAAACAACAATAACAACAACAAAAAATAGTTTCGGATAAAAGCGACACTGTCTCGTCGTCACCTAGGCGCGAGCGAGTCAATTTGCTAATGACGAAACTCAATCGCATAACTAGAGTCGTATGTTCCCAAAAGAGCTCCTTTTTCCGTTCACTCTCCCTATCATCAGAGGGCATCAGATCCCTTTGTATTGCTTCGCCAAACTGTAAAAAAGAAACCAAACAATCGAGAGACAAACTCATCGAGCCCCACGTGCGTAACGAATCGAAATTTAGGAAGAAAAAAAAAAGAAAAGATCCTCGTTTTTAAAAGAACAACAAACAGCCACGGATTGTTTGAAATGTTTGCAAAGTGAACACGCCGCCAGCCAATGCCTTTTTTTTTTTTTTAATTCCATTTCGAACGTACGTGGCGTGCGTGTTTTTAAAGCACATCCAATTTGCGATGCTGAAACAAAAGGACAAAATTAGCCTTCCAATGTTGGCTGGGGGATAATGCTTGGTGTTTCCCCTGTTTTATCCCATCAGCCTAATTGCGAGAGCACTACTTCTCATCACTTTCGAGTCGCGAGTGATTAAAAATTCCTCGGCGGTCGGGGGCAACGCCTCGCCAAAGTCAAAGTCAAAACCCCTCCGACAATAAACCTCAGAGAGAAATAAAGGGCTTAACGCCACTATACAGAAAGGGATAAATCTTTAAAGAGAAACTTCTGAGAACAAAAGCCAATCGCCTCTTTGTTGTCTAATTGCAACGCTCAGGGCTTAAGCGCTTCTACCAAGTGAAAAGAAAACAGACTGCCAAACCATACAATTTTTTACGGGCTGCCTATTTTCAAGATATAAAAGCAGGACAAACAAACTTATAATTTTATTCTCATAACGGAAGAGTAGAACTACAAGTACCCTCCAGGACAAAAATTAGGAAATTTTTAATTATTGCAACTATTTGTATTTAAAAAAAGTAAAATAATAGGAAACCGGCTAAATAAAGGGGAAAAAAATTAGAAAATCGACTTTGTCATTCATTTACATGCCAAATCTGAGCTTTGAAAGTTTCCACTGAACCATAATGGTTCCATGAAACCATATACCATTGAACCTATTTCGACTATCATCAATTTTACGTTAATATTCAACTATGACATGTTATTCCAAGCTGTTTGATATAATACATGCCATATCTTATCATTGAAAGTTTCGAGTGGAGCATAATGGTACTACTAAACTACATACCCTTGAACCAGTTCTGACTGATATTGACATCAAGGAAGACCATCACGTGTCTTCACTTAATTCACAAACCTTTTCTCTGCTTTAGGTATGGAATGCCTAAAAGAGAACAGCATTTGGCAGTGCACAGGCCATTTATACATGGAATTGTATAGTGAAAAACTTGGTCCCCTATATTATTTGCGACCTTTTGAACCGGAAGTAGTTCGCCGAATTTTTCCACCAACGAACTCAGTCTTTCGTTTTCCCTAAGTTGTCGAATGGCGAAAACGGAAGTCGAAAATTCGGAAGCGTTCAAACGCTACAGCACCAACAGACAGACAGACGGACGCACATTGTGAAAACATAAGTACCTATCGGTCCCAATAAAAATAGTAAACAATGACAGAGACAAAAGTTGAGAAATTTGAAATTGTATATGAAAAAATTACACAAATTTAGTAGTTTGTCCAGCCTCCCATAGCATTGACAACTGCCTTTATTCCCTTTGGCATAGATTCAATTAAGTTTTGGCATTCTTCTATTGTAATTTTACACCAAACGCCTTGAACAACAGTTTGAAGCTCATTGATATTGGTTGCTTCAAACTTGAAATTTTCTTCACCATGATGTTCCATATCTCCTCAATCGGATTCATTTAGATGTATGGCAAGGGACCCCATCTAAATGAATTGGGTGAGTAGTAGGAAATCTGTCATTATTTGGGTGTAGTAAGCACTGTTGACACTTCCTTTGATAAAGCAGAAACTTACCAAGTCCATGAAAGCAAAGAGTACCAAACACCATGGTACTTGGAGGAAATTTTACTCTTTGAGCAATGCAGGCTAGGTGATACTTTTGGTCTTTCTTCCGAATGACTCTTTCTTGGCAATCATTAAATAATGAAAATTTCGACTCATCACTAAAAATGACATTTTTCCATTCATCAATTGTCCAAAATTGATGGTCTTTAGCCCATTGATAGCGTTTTTTTGCCTTCATTGCTTTTGTCAACAGTGGCTTCTTTACTGCAACTTAAGACGTTTAACTCATTGATCTTAATCTTCTTGCTACTGCTTCTGCAGATACATCTTTTCTCGTAATACGATTCCATTGTCCAGTCACTTGTTTAATCATTTGTTTTTTTTTTATTTATTTATTCGCACCAAAGCTCTGAGATGCTTATCTTCCTTTGCTGTTGTAATAAGTTTTCTTCCAGAGAGAGAGGCAAAACATTGGTCGTTCTAAGTTCTTTGTATTTTTTAATGTGATTATGTTGACTGCACTTGGTGTTAAATGCAAACATCTAGCTATTTCCACTTGCTTTTCGTTATCTTTCCACTTTTTAATAATCAAATCTCGGATGTCTTTTTCAATTTATGCGGTTGGTGGCATGTTGTTATTATAACGTTTATTTTTATCTCCTTAGCCTTTCATAAAAAATGAAATAATAATGTTAACAGACTCAATAATTATCTAATCACATTTTTAGAAAAGTAACTTCATCATTTTAAACAATTTAAATATTTTTAATTTCAAATTTCTAAACTTTTGTCCATATTTAATTGAAATTTCCAAACTTTTGTCTCTGTTTACTTTTTTATTTGTTTAATTGATTTATTAATAACTTGCTTGTTAATAAACATTATTTTAGACGAAAAATAAATGACAAAGTCGATTTTTAACACACTTTATTCTACTTGCTTGGTTTGGGTGAAATTTTATAATCGATATTAAAGTTACTTCCTATTAACCGACTGACTTGAAATTTTGCACACTTACTTACTCCTGATGACAATACATGAATCAATTAAAAATCCACTAAATAATTGATCAATTAGTGGCAATTAATTTAATTTTTATATGAAGAATATCGTTCAAGATTTTACCAATAGATAGCGTTAAAAATATTTTTTATTTAATTATCTTGTTAATTAATTTTTTTCCTTTATTTAGCCAGTTTCCTATTATTTTACTTTTTTAAATACAAATAGTTGAAATAATTAAAAATTTCCAAACTTTTGTCTTGGAGGGTATAACTGAGTATATACCGCTCAACAGCTACTTAAAGTCAAAAAACTACACTAGACATTTATTCGTTCGCGTTCAATCCCAGAATTCCGTTACAGATATTTAAAATTATAGTTCAACTAGTTCATTATCAAAATACAATTAGCCGAGTCTTTAATGTTTAACAATTAGCCAGCCCCATTCCTTTTTCCAGCTTTACTGTTAAGCTCCATGATTAAAAGTTTATTTCTGGAAGACCACGACAATCCAGATTCATGCAGTCGCATGGCTTCAGTTTAAAGGGGGCTTCAAAATCACCAAAATCTTGGTCGTGCAAATTTGTTTCATCCTATTCGAGGAATAAAATAACGTCAAAAATAAGAGGCCTCAAATTTCCTATTCCCTAAAATGCTTCCAATACGATTTTGGTATGGGCGTTTCAATAAGCAATTAAATTACGGATGAAAGTATTAAAAAAAATGTCTAATAAACCTACGCGTTTCGAAGTACATTTCGTCATCAGGGTAAGGAATGACTACAACCCCTGAATGTATGGCAAATGCCCACCAATCAGAAGAAAAGACGTTCTCGCTGATTGGTGGGCTTACAAGTTTTTAGAACAAATAAGGTACCAGATATACAGGGTGTTCTCGAATAACGTGTACAAACTTGGGGGGAGGGGTGATAGATGGATCAAATCTAAGCAACATTTCTCTCATTTTCATGCCGAATGGCTCTTATACATGAAGATTCTTATATGCGACCCTGGGGATTAAGTTTGCCCGTGTTGGATAGAATGGCGTGGAGTCCGTTTTCTCTCGTTTATGATGGTGTTCACGGCGTCCAGGACTGGATTCCTCTCAAAGCTTTGTCTGATTGTTTATGTATTTCCTGATTTCCAGTGCCTCATATGTCAGTATTTTTTTGTTGTCCCTTTCGAATTTCAAAACCATCATGATCTCTTGTATGGGTCCGAATTGGTGTTTATTATTTTTAAGATGGTCCGCGAAGGCAGACTTGCCATCACCGTTGATCCACGCTCTACGATGTTCACTAAAGCGTTCCTTAAAGGATCTCTTCGTTGATCCGATATAAGCTTAAAAGCATCCACATGTGAGGCAAGTGACTTTGTTTGATGACGAAATGTACTTCGAAACACTACCATTTGGCATTCTAAGACCTTTCTTTATATTTTCATATTCAGCAAATTAGACCAAGATTCAACTACTGGATTTAGTTAATAAATTACAGATACCTTCTCTTAATTTCAAGAAATCCCAATTCCTCTAAGATGGCATCTGATGTTCGATCATATGAATTCAGTTGGGTCTCCTTTTGATATCGACAATTCCTCTTCTTAAATTGTCGAATTTACCGAGACCTGATGATTCTCTGGAGAAAGATAATCATCCAATAAAGCAATCGACAGTCCACAGGGGCAAATTCCTGAGGTTTCGCTTCAACATCACCATGCGTGACATCAACAAACCCAAATCCACACGTCCAACATCAAAGTATGCATACAGAGAGAGAAAGCCAAATCCTCTCTTCTTCCTTAATTCTTTCCCTTTTTCAAGAACGCATTCCTTTACTGGCAAGATGGAACCACCATTGCAATACAATGGAGCTGCGAGGACAGGGCTTCCAGCTGAACACTGATGAACCTGTAGAAGATAAACATCGTCATTGAACCCGTGATGAGTGGTCAACTCTCCTCTTCTCTGATGAGTCAATCTTCAGTTGACATCTGCAGTTGACATTCATCGTGTCCTGATCTGGCATGAACGAGAGAATCCATATTTCGTGTGAGAAAGGGACTCCTTCGGTGGTGATGGAATCATAGTGTGGGATAGAATCAGCACTGGTGGTCACCACAAGCGGATTGCTGACTGTATAAGATATCGAGATGAGATCTTGCACCACAAGTGTTACCCTATGCTGGAGCAGTTGAAAACAATTTTCTTTTCATTTACCTTAATGCAAGGCCCACCGTGCGCATCTCGTCAACAATATTCTTCAGAAAGCAGGAATCGAACGCATGGGATGTCCTTCACGTTCTCCAGACATGATTTCCATTGAACGTGCTTGGGATGCACTGGGAAGACGTCTAGCAAACCTTCCAATGCTTCCCATAACACTTCCTGAACTGGTGGACAATCTATCCTGTCCAGCCTCATCGCGTCGGTATGTTTCGGCAATTCAGGGTGACCGTACACCCCCACTGAATAGTTAATTGTGGCATTCTCATGCCTTTGTTCACTGCCCACGAATATGTCACTTGCTACTCAATCACGAAAACTAAGTTTGCATCTCATCTGGACAACTTTCTTTGACTTGTCGATTTTGTTTTTCTCATACGGTATTCTTGTTTTTTAAACAAAAATCAAATGCTTCTGTTATCGCTTCATATTCATTTTGAAATATCCCCTCATTTTGCAAGCAGTGCATATATTTATTTAAAGCGCTTAGAACTTTCGATTAAATTTAACTCTTCCCACCAATAAATAAAGTGCCTTCACCATATATGGCAAATATAAAAGCGAAATAATAAACATATTACATTAAAATCTGGTGATATCCGGATTTAAGCAGAAAAAGATACCCCCCCCCCCCACATACACACAACACTCTTCAACGAGCAACTAAAGCAGGTGGTTAGAGGTGAGATGCGAACTGCACACGTGGACCGGATGTTGAAATCGCTCGATCGGAGGAAAAAACGATTACGCGCTGCGATGCACGGCACTCGTGGAACCACGAACCCCTACTCCATCCATCCATCCGTCCGTTCGTTCGTCACGCTACACATTTTACCCCCCTCTCCATCGATAGGTATCCCCCTTCTCCAAAGACCAGACAAGTAAAACGAACGCAAGCTTAGTCCCAAATCCACACAGAATATGACTTGCACATTAAGTAATAAATCGAAATGGTGGAATGGTACATTCGCACAGACTTCCCATTTTATCATGAAAAGAAATTTTTTTTTTTTTTTGCGGGGAGCAAAAAACTTTTTAACACAAAATTCGCTCATCAGAGGCAAACAATTTATCTACAAAATGTATTCATCTCCGAGAGATATTTTTTCATCAATAGATATTTATTGAGCTTGGTTCACTTGTATGACCGAAAAAATTATGCTATTTCTCCATTTTTAGGTTTGAACAAACCAGTTAAAACACACAATTAACAAGAATTTGGGAGGGCAGAGGAAAATAGTGGAAGCACTGAGTTCATCTATTTTTTACCTCTTTAATTTGGAATTTTTAATTGATTTTCTCGAACGTACCGTTAAGAAAATGTAAAAGAACTCTATCCTCGTACGTTTCTCGTCATTTCCAATCGAATGCCGTATGTTCTCACATGACAACGTTAATACTTCTAAAGTCCACGTGACTGCTACCTTCACAACTCCCCGACCTCACTGAGACAATTGGGCCCAAGATCATAGTAATGTATGTAGATTTTGCCTAAAGCAATCTGTAACCGAAGTTCCATATCTTTACATATAGCATAGAGACCAGAAGGTTCCCCTCTGACTTCCACCCCCGTAACTCCAACCCGTATGGACCAATCAAAACCAAACCAAATAGTGAAGGAAAAGCCTATGATAAGCTACATTTCTAACTTCAATCTTGTATGAATGAAAATCGATGAATAACTGTGGAAAGCGACATAATAACAGAAGAAATACCTCTTATCCACAAAATATTTTGTGGATAAAAGGTGTTTCTTCTGTTATTTTTCAATCTTGTAATCTTAAAAATGTAGAAATGTTACAATCTTAAAAATGTAGAAAATATGAAGGAGACGGACATTGTGAAAACCAATAAGAAATACAGTGGGGGGGGGGGGGGAGCATAAACCGGTGCAGATTTAGATGTATTTGTCCACTTGCTGCGAGTTCACAAAATAAATTTTTTACTTGTCGATTAAAGTGCTTGCATGAGGTTTTGCATTTAGTAGAGACAAATGAAAACCACAATATGTAACAGCAATGGTAAAGAATTCCAAATTTAAATGTTATTCACGGGGAAATGTCTGTCCGAAAGAGTGTCCTTGATCTTGGGCGAAGTTCAAATTTACACATACGTGTACGGCGATAATTAGCAGATATATTCAAATACTGAGTTATACAGGACGGATACAAAAATGAGCCCCCCCCCTCCTTTTATTTTCCTAACCGAAGCAGATATGTCAATTTTGATGAATCCAATGAATAGGAAGTTGTGGATGATCTATCCCATGGTGCACTTTTCATCATGCCAAATATGCAAATTAGGACACATTCAAATCCTATCTTAAAAATCATAACAGATACACGAAAAATTCCAACTGAAGACTTGTTCAGCATGGAATTCCGAACAAAACAAAAAAGAAATTCCAAAATCCGATGAACGGACCACCAACAATCACAATCCAAAGCAGAAGATCATGTTGACCATTTCAGAAACAATGTAGCTTGCTATCCTGGAATTGTTCTGTCTTCTGTATGCTGACGCATGCCTTTTATTTGCTTTTCCTCATCAAAGTGAATGTTATGGTAATTTTGGTAATTTCTTGATTTGCATGTTGAACATTCAAATGTCTTTGTTAAGTGCATAGGGAGGTAACTACTAAATTCATCGGATTTTGAAATTTTTTTTTTGTTTGTTTTCTTCGGAATTCCATGCGGAACAAGTCTTCAATTGGAATTTTCGTGTATCTGTTACGGTTTTTAAGATAGGATTTGAATATGTCCCAATTTGCATATTTGGGATGATGAATAGTGCACCATGGGATAGGTCACCCACTACTTCCTATTCATTGGATTCATCAAAATTGACGTATCTGCTTCGGTCACGAAAATAAAAAAAGAGGGGGGAGGTTCATTTTTGTATCCACCCTGTATAATTTGGTGATCTGATCGCACTAGCTAATTCCATAATTAATCCGATTTTCCTAATGGTGAACAATGTAGGAATATTCAGTTTTTCACAGAATTCGGATATCGATGCATAAGAAAATTGTAAGAGTGAAGGCATGTGTTCGTTTCCCTATTTCAATTTTTTTTTCCTGACATCATTTTCATGAAAATTGCTTAAGCCTTTTTAAAGATATTAATTTCTTTCTAAAAATGAAGAAATGACTAACGATCATATCAGTGGATCAAATTCAATAAATTCAACTTGTACGGACTCTTCACATTAGAACGAATATTTTTTGTAAATAACTTGTTTGACTCTGACGAGCCATTTTGAAGTAATTTATGCATCTCCAACCCTCCCGAACAGTAATAATTTTTAATTTGTTTTTCCATTAAAAAATTATTACAAAATTTGAGGTTTCCTTAAATTACGCAATGACCGGTTTTTCATGAAAATTGGTTAAGCCTTTCTAGAGATATCATTTTTTTCTAAAGAAGCAGCAAAATCAATAAATTAGATATATACGGACTCCTCTCCGAGTAAAAAGGTTTTTTTTTTATAAACCCTCCGAAACTCCCATCGGCATTTTTTTATGATAAAGTGGAAGACATGTGGGTCATTCCACACCAAATCATCCAGAAAATTTTGGATTTGTCACCCGCTATCTCAGATTTTGATGAAACTTTACTTTCTTAATCCTTCCATATAGATAAGAAAATATACCAAATTTTACCTGCCTACCTCAACTCGTTTTTTTTTTTGTTTTTTTATAGGCAGTTAAAGTTTGGGCCAGAACTCCGAACGAGCTTGTACTTTCAATGAAAAAAAAATTGTATCTTTGTCATTTATAGTGCAAATGAAATGAAAACTTGCAATATTATTATAAAAACTATGCTGATTTCAGAAAAAAAATAAACAAACCCTTTACATTTATCTACTTGGCTATAAAAAATTACTTTTAGGCGGAAAAGGTATTTTACAAAAACCGCAATATCTTGGGAAGGCAGAGTGATAATCAAGTAAAAAATTTTTTTAATCCTATCTACAAAAAGCATAGTATCACATAAAAAAATAAAATTCATGGCATTTGACTTGCTTCAATAAATAAAATCCATTTATAACTTTTTTCAAACTTTTCGTATTTTTTATCTTTTTTTTAGTTTGTAATTGGGCAAGTTATGGTTTAAAACAAATTTTGTTTTCATATTATTTTTGTTTAAACCAAGAAATGATACATTTAGGCTTATATACTATAAATGACAAAGATACAATTTTTTTTTCATTGAAAGTACAAGCTTGTTCGGAGTTCTCGTCCAAACTTTAACTGTCTATAAAAAAAAACGAGTTGAGGTAGGCAGGTAAAATTTGGTATGTTTTCTTATCTATATGAAAGGATTAAGAAAGTAAAGTTTCATCAAAATCCGAGATGGTGGGTGACATGACCTGGATGACTTGACATGGAATGACCCATGTACGAATATACCATACGGCCATTACAATTTATTTTTAAGTCGATTTCAGATTTTAAAAAAAATGGGGTTTAGGGAAACGAATACTTAGGCTACCACTGTTAATAAGTGGTCGGCCAAAATGAAGAGAGCAGCTTGTGTACGAAACCAATTCGAGGACCGTCTCCTTATAATCTTCATTAAAGAAAAAAAAAACCCAATTATGACGGCATTCTAATCAAGGGAGATCAGCCAAAGATGACGTGACGGATCCCAAAAAGCAAAAATAAAATAGGAGAGGACGGACGAAGGAGGGATCCGTCACCATCGGCTTCTACTTTCTAATTAGAACTTCTCTCTTTCTTGCAATGATCCAGATGACGAATTCCCATAATTGCTTTTGGTAAAAGAGATGGAAAGAAAGAAAGGGGGAGAAAAAAAAAGGAGGAGCCTCGGATAAAAGGTGAGCACCATCTGCCCGCCACAAAAGAGAAGGAGGAGGGTGAGTAATTAAGACGAAGTGAGGGCGGCGCTTTCATTAACGACGATGACTTATTACGTCAAAAACAGAGGAGGAAAAGGAGCATATGGTGGGTGGAATAACAAGGCTCCAATCTTATCTCTCAGAGGCCCCCAAAAACAGAAGCCAGCAGTCGTGGGTGATCGATCCGTCCATCCGTCGTTCGCCCACTTGCCAATTAGCCTCCAACGATTGAAGACGAGCTCAGTCCAAGTGGCAGCTGATCCAAATACCATAAAAAAATCAAATAACCCCTCCCCTGCTGCTGGATCTTTTTATTTTTAAGAGAGGAAACAAAATAAACTAAGAATAATTAAAAAAAAAAAAAAAAAAAGGAAAACTATCAAAACAGCCCATTCGAGGCATTGTGTTGATTCGAGTACGAATGGCAGAAAAAAAGATATTCGAAGCGCACAGCTAAAATCTCAAAAATAAATAGAACGGAATTAAGCAAAAAGAAAAGAGAATGAAAAATTAGGCGGATCGTAACCCACTCCACAGTCGCTCTCAGTGGAAAAGAAGGTTCGTGCTCAGGTGAAAGGTAAGCTAATTAAGCGGACAGAAAACTACGGAGGTTCCTCTTTCGGAGCATAATTCAATGAAGCCGAAACCGGAAATAAAATTCTAAAAACCGGCGTGTCCCATAACTCAGAAATGATTTCTTCATTGCTTCTACGCAAGCCTGACAATTGATTTCATTGCCTTTTGTGAAATCAAAATTTACTACAACTGTGAGGTTTCTATCAAGTTTGGGCATTAAATTCACTGAAGTTGCACTTTATAAGACTTGAAGCAAAAACTGCATTATGTACAATAACAAAAAGACAGAAGTAAAAACACTGGAAAAAATTAAATGAAACGTTACTTCAAAAAATAAAATAAATAAATAACTTATAGAAAATTCTCTGTATGTCTGTCTGTTCGCTATGCATTCCAGAATGGCTGGACCAATCTTGATGAAATTTTGCAGGGTAATTCAATAGACTACATTGTTTAAGTTTTCTTCCATCTCACAAGTTTCTTCATCGTTTTTCAAGATTGGCGACTTTATCTTTTTGTTTTTATTAAATTTTAATTTTATGATTTTCCCCATTAAAAGGAGACTACCCACATTTAAATTTAATCATTTAAACTCCTTAGATCAATAATAATTCAGGTTGACCCTGGGAAAGTTTTAGGCAGGTCAAATTGATCCGAAGTGAAGGTTACGGCGGAGGTTTAACGCTAAACTAACGAAGCACTCAAGAGATGGCGCTAGGGAAACGCCAAGCAACGTAACCTTCATTGTTCCCAACAAACGAAAAAATACTGATTGCTAAAAAAAAATCCAACAAGGAAACAGCGAAGGTTACATTGTTGCTTCGATTAAGAAGATCAGGTAATTTTCAATGCCAGAGCCTGTCTTTTTCGTTAGCTACGATGCTTGCCTTAATGATTCACGTTTTAAAGGGAATATTATAAAAAGAAATAAAGAAATAAATTTTTTTTTTTTTATTAAAGTCTTTGGAGAGACGTAAGAAATTATTCTAAAGCAATTAAGAGAATATACACTGAGTGGCCAAATTATTATGACCACCCCCTTAATACAGTGTTGGGCCACCTTCTTATTATGGCCACCTTCTTATTATGACCACCACCTTCTTATTATGACCACCCCCTTAATACAGTGTTGGGCCTTTCGCTCTTATTACTGCTTGCATTCTTCGGGGCATGGATTCTATGAGATGTTGGTAGGTTGTAGGAGGAATTTGAGACCAAATCTGAAGAACTGCACTTTCTAATTCCTGCAGATTTGATGGTGCTGGATCCCGCTGCCTGATGGCCCGTTCGATCTCATCCCATAAATTCTTAATGGGATTGAGATCTGGCGATTGTGCAGGCCAACGAAGCAAGGTAAACTCTCCAGCATGTTCTTCGAACCATCTGAGGATGATGCCAGCCTTATGACAAGGAGCATTGTCCTGCTGGATGTATCCATCCCCGTCAGAGTACACCATTAACATAACGGGATTTACTTGATCTGCGACAATACTTAAATAATCTTTGGCACGCACACGTCCGTGCAGAGGAATCAAAGGATCCAAACAATGCCAAGAAAACATCCACCAAACCATAATACTGTCGCCACCAGCTTGAAGTTTGTGGCGATGCAGGTGGGGTTCATGCTTTCTTGTTTTCTCCATATTCTAACCCTGCCATCTGCATGATGCATTTGAAATCGTGACTCATCGGACCACATGACCCTTTTCCAGTCATCTACTGTCCAATCCTTGTGCTCCTTGGCGAACTGGAGATCTGCTCTTGTTCAAGGCTGACAGTAGAGACTTTCGAACTGGTCGTCGGCTTCCATAGCTAAACGGTGTAATGAGCGGCGAACAGTTCGTTCAGAGGCGGTCACAGTTTGTCCTTGATTAAGATTTGCCGCTATTTGACGCACTGTTGTTCTTCTGTCGCCCTGGACAACTCTGGCCAATCTCCTTTCAGCTCGAGCATTGAGGAGCCTGTGACGACCACACGCTTGACGTTGAGAGCCGGTTTTTTGCTTGGTAGTCCACTCTATGTAAACATTAATAACTGCTGCTCTTGAACACTTCACAAACTCAGTTAAATCATCCCGCGTTCAAACTCAGTTAAATCACGTTTTTTGCCCATATCGTCGCAAAAAACTCAGTGCAACTGATAGTTCACCTCACCTGCAATCCCTTTTTATAGCTATCTACCCCTCTAACGGCAACACTGTGACGCAATAGCTCATTTGCCTAAAACTGTCAGGTGGTCATAATAATTTGGCCACTCACTGTATAACATGTAGGGCATGTACTCGTAGCTGTTCAAGCTTTAAGGGAAAGTGAAAGTACTTTCCCTAATGAGCTAAAAACTAGAAAAAAATTCATTTTTCATATGGTTTTTGTAATGTAGAAGTTATAGATAATGTTTATAATGTTTATATAGATCTCAAGTGATTGTGTGAAAGGGCAATTCTTGCTGCTAAAACTTCTACTGTCAATATGAACAACCACATTCAGGACATGATTCCACGCTCTGCGACTGAACACACCTCTATTGAAACAGTTACATGTTGATGAGGGATGTTGATGAGGCTGTAAACCGAGTTCCTGAACTCTCTCAATCCATCTATGAAGTATTTTTTTAATTTAGAGAGAAATAATTCAATACTCACAAGAGACTTTCTTTGATATTCTAAAATGTTAAGGATGCAATGTCGAATTTTCCTGGGCAAATCCAATCGAACGCAAAATTCCGGTGCAAGCATTTTAAAGAATTCTTTTCGTTTTTCCAAAGTGAATATTTACTTTATTAACTCTAAGGATTTTCATGTATCCTTATTCATATTCAAATTAAGATAATGCAAAATTTCATCAAACAAACACACCGAGCGACGCCGGGCATATCAGCTAGTTATAGATAGTATATGGTTTTTCAGCTTCTTATTAAAATAGACACCATTAGAGATACAGCACTGCGAGAACGATCCAAAGCACTACAAAGTACCGCATAGGCTAATGAAATGGCATGGATGAAGTTGGTGACGCAAAGTATTAGTAATGTTTTTCAAACGACAATAAAGGACAACAAACATTATAGGAACTTCATCATCATCATCATCATTTATTATCATAATTGCTGAAAATTACAAAGAATTACGATTGCGTTTCCAGAAGCAATTTTTGGCTTATATTAGAAAGTTGAGTTTACACACAATATTTAAAAATGAAAACACCAAATTTGAAAAATCGTAAAAACTTTATTCACAGGATAAAATAAAACTTATTTCGATTATACCAAATGTAAAAATAAGCAAAGGTTCACTTCTCTACTTCAAAACAAAATTTTTTTCAGTCTATATAATTTATATGTAACCTTTCCAAATCAATATACTTTTCTTGATTAGATTGTATGAGGTCAGATTTAATATCCATTTTGGAATTTTGTTTAAAATTTTTGGAATATAATTTTTTCTTTCTCTTCATCCATAGTTATTGCGTATTTTAGGAATTTTAAAATATTCATGATTTCTAACGTTATACGGCAAATGATTTTTTATTAATAATTATTTTGAAAAAATATTTTGTATTATTAACTATATAATCAAATAGTTCATATATTTTTAAAATTTTTAGTTGTTTAAGTTGTTGATTGTAGCTTAACTTGTTTAGTTCTGAATCAAATGTTATTGATTTTATTATTGTTTTTTGAAGTGACTGAATTTTTTAAATGCCGTAGAAAATTTGTAGAGTGTAATTCCATATCTTATTTTGGGTTCAAACAGTGCACTATATATCAATTTTCTAATTTTGATGGGACAAATATTGTCTAATGTAGTACATTAAATATATCGTTTTACGTAATTTAGATTTTAATTCTTCTATATGTTTTTGCCAATTTAATGTGTTATCAAAGATTAAGCCTAAATATTTCTTATATTGCACCTCTTGCAGCTTTTGGCATTTACATTTAACGTTATTTGATATCATTGTTTCTAATTTGTTGCGACAATTTTCTTTATGAAAGTATATTTGTTTATCTACGAAATTATCATATTTTTTATTTTTTACTTTAAATATCATAATTTGTTATTTTTAGCTTGTTATTATTAGTCCACTCGGTAATAGAGGCAAAACGGGTTAGTTTAAAGAGATGCCTATGCAATTATTTACAACTACTTTCAAATTTTTTGAAGAACAACCAAATGTGGGTAAAAACAATTAAAGAGAAGAAATATTTCTTGTCCACAAAAAACTGTTTATTACTTCATTACTTCTAATACGCATTTCGACTACACTGTGGTCATCATTACTTCGAAGTAACGAAGTAATAAACAATTTTTTGAACAAAAAGTATTTCTTCTTCAGTTTAACTATTTTCAAAGTTTTTAAACGATGCAAGGTAGATACCAGATAAAACGCACTTAAAATAAAAACTTGCTTCATTTCCTTAAAACACAACACTTAGCCCAATTTATAAAATAAAAATCTCATTTTGCCAATTTTCCAATAAAGGATGCAATATGATTATTAAAAAAAGTTAGATCCTGGTCAAATATGACTCCTAAAGTTTAAAGTATCATTCGCTGCTATACTTTTATCCCTATCAAAATAACTATTGAGGCTGTTTCCCCAAATTTAGAGTCTTTTTTTTTGTACCACTGATACAATTTCTCTAAACCCTCCTGCATCATAGACTTCGCTAGCTGCCTAGCTGTGAAGTTGGTCGGTATTTCATCTGGAGAACTAGAAAAGACAGTAAAATATCTTGCTAAAGCAGGATATTGCCAAGGTCTGATAGAATACAAATATTGTACAGAGTAGTAGTAGTAGTAGTAGTAGTAGTAGTAGTCGTCACAGTAGTAAGGCCGTCGTCTGTTTTTGTCGTTTCCTTTAAGGCCTTTGTTTTGTAATGACAGGTTGTCAGAGGGTTGGCGGCGAGCGCCTTTCACCTCCTACCCACTCGAGCTCATCACCCAAGGCTACGGACCCACCCTCCTAATCCTTATAATTAACAACAACCAATTATACATAGTCTATACGAAAACCAACCGATACGTTTGAAGTAATCGAAAGAAGGAAATAAGAAAAAACAGCCGCCGAGTGGATAACAACAGTCCACGTGAATGCCACCAATTTCAGCCAAGCGGTCATAATAGGGTAGCCCATAATAATAATAATAAGACGACTCTTCTCCTCCACATCCCTTTACCTTCTTCCGAGATTTACCTACTCTTACTCTATTGGGGTTTAAGAAAAAAAACAACAACTCATTAATCGAGAAACAATGCACCGAGGACGAAGAAGGAAAACGAAAGAGAAAAAGCATAAAAAGGAGGAAATGTTTTCTCAAATAACGGAATACGACTTACTCTCATAATAATTAGCAATTCCCATTATTATAATTATGCAAAACTCAATGAAAAACACTCAATCGCTTTTTCCATCTTAACCGCCAAACGATTTGTTTAATTTTCTTTTATTTTTATGTGCCTGTTCAAAATTAATTTCAAATAAAAGAAATCAATTAAAATGGCCAAGTCAATGGAATTTCTTTTCTCTCTCTATTTCCTTGTTCATTCTTTTAATTCTCCTTTTTTCAATTCCTTTTTTTTTTTAAATAAATAAATCCACTTACGACTATTGTTTTCCATGCTTCATGTCGAACTAATGGGCTCCGATCATATCAATGGATCAAGGCTTTGCTGCGGCAATTATTAAAGAACAATCAATAAGATAAAAAAAAAAAAGCCCAACCGCGTACAAACAAACGCAAAGTCAATCCCACGTTAAAATAGATGTTCGAAAAACAAATAAGGCGATCGAGTGGATAAGGAAGCCCTTTTTTCAATCGGACAAGCTCCGTTGGAGAACAACATCACAAGAATAATTGCTTCACGGCTCACTTGTACTATATTACTATACCACTACTACGAGTACTACAGCCACAATTTTTTTTGTTTCATCTTTACTACGACAAGTTGTGATTTTACAGTCACACATTTCAAATGGGAATAGTAATACAGTTTTAAAAATGTACCAAATAATCATGCAGCTTATTGCCTGTAGAGACAACATTAAAATGGTTACGAGAAATTTTCCAAAATGTGTATTATACACTGTATCCCATTTGAAATGTCGCGATTTCATTAAATTCCAATGACCTAAACTTGATAACCTAAAAAACCTACCAGAAATAAGGGATCGATCATTTATATTAAACCAATAAAACCCAATACCAACTTTAGTGAATATCAATAAAACATATTTCGTCTATTTTTGGTTCAATCATCAAAAGTGATCTACCAATAAATAACATCCAAACTCGGGAATATCAATGAAAAGAACTATCCAACGAAGATTTGAACTATCCGTGATCCATCCAACATTAGAAATAACAAACTGAATAGTAACAAAGTAAATAAGAACAGAAGAAAGTTAAATATAACGGGTGACCTTAATGTATTGTTTCCACTTTAAATATAAAAACATCTTTTTAATTTATTTATTATTAACAATTTAAAGAGGAATAATCAAAGCCATGTTTATTGATTTCTTTTTATAAAGGTTTTACGGATTTTTCCTATGGGTGAAAAACCCATGATCTAATTCGGGTACCTCTTCATAATCCTAACAGAGCCAAATGAGGTTGTTAAAATTTTAAGTTAACGATGACAATTTACATTCCTACGATTCGTCGCGTCCGAAAAACATAAAAACAAGCAATCACAATCGTAGGAAATGCGTGAATGACAATTTTAAACAGGCCTACGACTCTTTTTCAAGAAGGGAAAAATAAATAAAAACCATCAACAAAAACGATCGTTCAGGATGTACATAACCAATCATCTGAAAATAAATTAAAGTAAAATCCATCAAATAAAACACGCAAATCTATTAAGCGGGAAATGGGATCAAGGTTTCACTCGGGCTGATCTCAATCAAACGCAACCAGTAAGAACAAACTATTTTATTAATAGTAATATTGTTGGTGGTAGTAATGGTAGTAGTAGTAGTAGTAGTAAGTAGTGACACGTGCCATCTATTTCAGTCAAACAATAAATAAATAAATAAATAAATAATAATAATAATCTATATACTAAAACTCTTGCGTGTATTTATTTATTTATCTGTAATTCTATCTCCTCCTAGACGGTTTGAGCTAGCGACTTGAAATTTTCAGGGCAGGCTTATCAATAAAGGACCTGCTCTATCGCCAAAAATCAGCCCCCTACGACCCCCCCCCTTCCCCACTTTCTGGGGTTTTCTTTGTAATTCCCCTCAACAGATGGCGCGGGCGGGCGAAGCCGCGGGTAAAAACTAGTAATAATAATAATAATAATAATAATAATAAATTCGTGTCTATTTATCGATGGTAGAAAACGAAATGTGATGGTCGACTGGTTCCGCTCAATAACTCGAGTGGAGTGGACATTACAAAACCTGACTTCCCCTTAACTCATCTTATTCAAATAAGGAGGAAACAACAGCAGCAGCAACAACAACAACCAGTTACACGCACTTTCTCTTTCTCTCTCTCAAGGAAGGAAGGAAAGGAAATATAATAAAAACGCATTGCAATCGCCTTTATCCTATGCAATGAACAGAAAACAAGTAACTGACAAGACCAAAGAAGTAACAACACCCATATATGATTGTATTGTAGCAACTCTCATCCACGATCTCTATAGAAGAGGGAATGGGAAAGAGAAATTGCTCCCCAATGGGCAAAACCCAAAACGGGGTTAATATCTTTTAATAGATCAAAATGTCGGCAAGATTAAGAACGTTAGTTGAAAAATCGTAATCCATCCCGCAGATGAAGAGTAGAATCTGGCGGATAATTTTAAGCAGTTTCCCCTAGTAACCCGAATATAATTCTATCAAGAGAACAGAAAACATTTTAATCCCTATTAGTACTATCTAAATTATTGAGCTTTCTATTACAAAACTTGAACAGTGCAACATGAACATTCGATAGCTTGATAAACTTCCTAATGTACAGCCAAACAGGAAGACCGTAAAGGCTTTTCATAAGTTAATAGAATAAATAATGCTGGGTTTTCGACAGAATTGCCAAGACGCCCCATCACCTCAAGATTCAAACAATCAATATGGCTGTTCAAGGTACCATTTAAACCAAACTCCCAAGGTCTCTGATAGAAGAATCAGCAGCGATGAAAGTGTTTCCTACCAGATAATGAAAAATTATAATTATTTTCGTTGTTTTACGAGAGAGCCGGATGTTTTTAGATTTATTTAAATTGATCTTTAAATCATTATCAGAATACCAATTATTACGAGCTACTTATAAGAATACGCCCTTGGTCTATACGTTTATTCGGCCATCTGCGGTACGCACGATAACTTGAAAACTTTTGCGGTGTTTTCAGAAATACGACCATCAACAGTCTTAGCTCGGCTGTATCAACTTTTCAGAATTTTTCGTGGACCCCTTCAAGTCGTATACACGTGCTAAAACAGTGACTTTAAAGAATACAAAGATAATGGCATGTCATATAACAATAGATTTGTCAAAATGAATATATTGTTACTTTCTGTTCATCTTTTAAGCATTATTGACATCGGCATGGCGCACGTGAAATCGCTTCGTCGACGCACCATTGCTCAAGTGCTCATAATTTATATTATTAAGTATCAAAAGACTTATTGGTTTTAGAATGTCCGTCCGTCCCCTTCATAATTTCTACATTTTCTGAGGTAGAAAGTTGAAATTCGGAATGTAGCTTACTATGGGCATGTTCACACTCACTATTTGCTCTTGTTTGGTGCACTAGGGTCGGAATTACGGGAGTGGGAGTCAGAGGGGACAAAAGATCTGTATGCTATTTAGGTATGTAAAGGAGTGAAATTCAGTATCAAGATTCCTCTAGCCAAGAACTACATTATTATGAAGTTTACGCCCAATTGTTCCAGTGGGGTCGGAGTTGCGGGGGTGGTAGTCTTTATAACTATGGCAACATATGGCATGTGATATGTCATTCCTTCGGAAATGATGAGAAAGGAAAGAAGATCGAGCTCTTTTACATTTTCTACATACTACGTTCGATAAAATCAATTTTTTGATTAAAAAAACTTGGAGTGGAGTGGGGGGGGGGCGGTAAAAATTTAAGATTTGTTGTATTTTATTCCTTAAACTTCCTTAAGCCCGTACATGTTCAAAATGTCCACCTTCTGCCACAGTACAATCCCAACACCGACGTCGAACAGAGCGACCTATCGACTAGAGTGTAACTATTGGAATATTATTGATGGAATGTTCAATCTGATCTCTTTAATTCCGTCTTGATGGTGTAAGAAGGTAGAAGTCAAGTGGGGTTAAATCGGGAGATCGAGGTGGGAACTCAGTAGAACCTTCTTTTCGTCCTATCCATCTGTGATTGAATGTGTGATCGAGGAAAGTTCTCACATCGACATGAAAGTGAGGTGGAGCCCCGTCTTGTTGGAAGTAAACCTCATTTCCATTCTCGAAGAGATCATTAAGACGTGGAATCATGAGTGCCAACATTTCCAGGTAAGTCTGACCCGTGACAGTAGGTTTGAAAAAGTACGGCCCAATTAATCCTCTGGAGGACAGACCACACACCATGCTTTTCCAGCGCCGTCTGGATCATACACAACAAACCTTATATTTCTATCTCATTTCGTTGCTGAGCTGTAATGTTTCAAAAGAGTGTATACATCAATTTGGGAGTCTCTTATATTTCTGCTTCACAGCTAAAGCTCCTCCTTGGAATGATTACAAGATTTTATTAATTTCATTTTTCGCCTGAAGAGGAGGAGCGTCACCATCTGTTAAAATTTTACTAAATATTTATACATCGTCCACAAACATACTGTAAAAGAGCTGAAACTGGACCGACAGTAAACAGACAATTTAAATCTGATATAAAGAAAAGCTGGCGGAAAACATCATTTAATCTTAACAACTGCTGCCGTTTTCTCGTGGCAGAGCGCAGTTTTGATAAGTTTATTCTTATAATGATAAATTCATAATGACTAAGCGATGCGATTTTTTTAGACCCTAAATTTTGAGTTTTAGCGTTTTTCGATAAGGAATTGCTTAAATTGATACATGGAATCACACCATGTAAATATATCCTACATTTTCCGAACGCCCCGTATATAAATAGATAAAGTTTACATAATTTTGTATTAGAGAATATAAAGTATCCGGGACTATGTGTTTCTCAACAATTGATAGTTTAAATTGTAAATTTTTAAATGTTCCTAATTGTATTTTGATTTACCTTTTTTGCGTTGAGGTGCTTATTAGAATTAGTTAAAGTAATATTACAATAATAATAATAATAATAATAATAATAATAATAATAATAAGAAGAAGAAGAAGAACATGAAGTGTCGTTATTAGCTAAACCTAAATCCGGTTTTAACCGAAAAACCGTTGGAAAAGGTCGAAAAGCGAATTCACGCACCGAATGCCAAGAATACCATTTCAATGCGCAGACCGCATTCTTTGTTCCTCCGATTAAAACGACCATTCCATTTGATCTCATTCCCATTTTTTCCAATTGTATGTATACATATACATACATAACAAAAAAATTATTAATAATCACAATCCAGTCCCCTCCCCAAAAAACTATGAGAAAACATTCCGCTCGTTACCACCACAACAAGTGCACGACCGAAAATCAACCGCCCATCGAACAAGAAACGGCAATTCATGGAATTAAAAAAGAAAAAAAGTATACAACACAATAAATGAAGAATTAAATATCCCCCCCCCCATCCCTCGACATTAAAAGCGTATCATTTGTAACCATTGGAAGGACCATTACGGCGTACAATGCATTCTCTCCACCTGGTGGCGACGCTTCGATGACAATTGGAGCATTTTCCGTTCTCTCTTTATTTGGAGCGGGCAACGTGATCGTTCGTCCGTACAACGGGAGGGTCAAAGGGCATTATTCGCCCACGCAACGACTCGAGAGCAACCGTTTCGCTAGGTACCTCCCGCAGAGGTCGAGGGTTCGACACCTGTCTGTCTCTCACCGCTCAGCTGTACCCGGTCGCTTTTTTGTCCAGCCTTCCATGAAAAACGCTTTCCATTCGATTCCAAGATTGAAATGAAAAATAATAAATAATAATAATAAATAATAATCATAATAATAACAACAATAATCGCATTATTAAAGGCAACCCATTATCTCCTCAGGGTTACTGTGGTCCAGATTTCTTCTGAGCGTAGACATTGCCCGTCGACTTGGTTAAAAAGAAAGAAAAAATAATCAGTTCCACTTGAGAGACGGAATCATTAAGTAAGAAAGGAAGTTCGGAGACTGTATCCCGGACTCACCTTTAACCTCCACTCTCCAGGTCGTTTCCGGGAACCTCTCCACGGACTCTTGATTCTACCACCGATCGAATCGAGGTCCCCGAGACGAAGAATCACAATTTCAAAATAGAAAAGAAAAGAAAAGGCAAAGAACGATAATAAATGATAATAATACAAAACAAAAAACATCAACTGTCTCGATATCACACAGTTACCTCTTAAATCAGCCCAATTATTTCGCTACCCCCTTTCCTCAGAGGAAAAAGGAAACAAAGACAAAAGAGTCGCCAAAGAAGGAACAAAGTCGCCAATTCATTCTTAAACCAATTTTTTTATTCTTTGATATCACCTCCTTTATCTTTTATTATTCTCCGAAGAAGACCTTCTACCGGATTTTTGTAGATAGCTGTAGCAATTTTCTGCCATTCTTCCTCACACATGTTGGACCATGTGACCCATCTCCTCAACCCATTCCTGTTCACATCTTCCTTTTCTTGAAAAGGAGTATTGTCATGTTGGTACAGGAGTGGCCCAATTCCAAATTGCTGCCTCAATGTTGATAGGTAAAGTTGGCACAATCCAAACAATGGAACCGAATCCCATACCATGAGGAAAGAGGTGAAAGTCGCTTGGAAAGAGGTCCGGGCTGTATGGAGGGTGTTCGATGATGTCCCAGCGAAACTGCTTCAACAGTGTAGTGGTCTTCTGGGCTGTATGAAATTTCACCTCTTTCCTCACTTGAAGGAGCACCTTAGAGAACCGACGATTTGCTTCAGACGAGGAAGCGAAACACTTCGCGACAACGTGGCTGCACACGCAAGGACAGATTTTTTTACCAGGAGGGAATATTCAAACTCGTCCCACGAACCGACAAATACCTAAATCGATATGGAGACCATTTCGAAAAATAACCTAATGTACAGGGTCTTTATAATTAGTTCCATTTTGACATGGCCATAAAAAAAAACTATTGGACCAAAAGCTATAATACTTGGTAATATTATACAAGAGGGCATGGGAAGTTCATACCCACCAAAAAGAAATTAGTTCAAAAGGTCACCACCAGCATGGAATTGCGCTCTATGCAATATTCGAGCTACAGTTGAGAACGCAGTAATCCGGTGTAACCTGCTTTCAGTAAATGGTGGAGGCCACATTCAACATGTAACTAATTTTAGTAACGATTAAAGACTTGTTAACCTGTGTCTTCGTGTCTAATTTCGTATACGAATATTGCATAGAGCGCCATTCCTTGCTGGTGGTGACCTTTTGAACGAATTTTTTTTTGGTGGGTATGAACTTCCCATGCCCTCTTGTATATTACCAAGGATTATAGCTTTTGGTCCGGTAGTTTTTTTTTATGGCCATGTCAAAATGGAACTTTAATTATAAAGACCCTGTGTGTACTGTCAGTTGGCTGTATTGGTTGTATGAAATAAAATGTACACGTTTCACTGCAGGCTTTGTAAACCTTAATTTTTCATCACACCCCGTACATCTGAGGCATTAAAAACGGTTATTGTCGATATGTGGTTTCTTATCGACGTTAGTTTGATAGTTTAAAAATATGGAGTTATCAACAGTAAGAAAATTTTAGAAATAAAATAAAATGAGGAGCGATTACTTTTCAGCATGCGCTCTTAAATCAGGACACGCAACATTATTGTTATCGGGGTGGGGGGTTCCAGAAACTTTTCCCCCCCCGCGGGGGGGCTCCAGGAACTTTTGATCAGAAAGTGTAACTATGCCCCTATTTTCGTGCTTTTTCCTGTACATAGAGATGACATCATATCTCCAAGTACCTGTCCCTCGAGCTGCACAGGTAGACTAAGCACAACGCCTTCGAGATAGCGGAATGCATCGCGGAATTCATGGAAATAAAAAACGTTTAGAAGATTGGAAAGGAAAATCGTAAATGTAAAGAATTTAAAAATAAATCGAAATGATAGAATTTTATATGACTGTCACGAAATGAAAAAAAAATTAAGGGGGGCGGGTCATAAAAAACCTTCATTACTCAAAAAAGCTAATCAGAGCCGAACAATTCATGAACAAAAATTATTCGTCTCAATGAGAGGAGTTCGTACTTGTTGAATTTCTTGAATTCTATTCGCTGAAATTTATGCTTTTTAGCTATTTCATCATTTTTAGAAAAAAAAAAAATTCCTAATAAGAGTTATCGAATTGTCATAAAAATACTTCAATGCATAGTTTAAGATACCCTCTAAACAATGTATTAATTTCATTTGATCCTATTTTTGCCGTTTCAAGGAGTTTTTGCCAAAGGCATTTATTTGATGAAAGTGATTTGTGTACCTTTTTGTATCAGTATTGCGGTTATTCCGTTATTTTGTCACATTCAAATTATTTAATGTCAATTGAATAAATTAATGTTCCTTTTAAAGATCGAATAAGTACATCATCCAGGGAAAAAAACTAAGCGGATAGTTACAAAATTTACTCACCATTTAAATTTAACTCCGGAACGTAAAATAACCTTAATTTCATTTTTTGGCAAGAAATTGTAAACGCAAAGATTTTCTTTTATTTATTTTAACTCGTAGTGGAACAGGAGAACGGAACGCTCAAAAACTCAGTCTCATCATCCCGAGCTGTAACTCCGTCCGATCGTTGGCGCCCTCGCATGGCCAAACGCATAAGTTCCATCCGATCCATCGATCTCCTTCAGGTGTTTCGCTGCTCGAATGAACGGATGAATGAATGGAGCACAAAGTCCCCATTGCCGCCGCCCCTTGTTCTTCGTCCGACTTATTAAGCCGACTAATTCCTTTTTTTTTTCCCCTTTTCTTTCGCCTTCGTTCGTGGCTGGCAAGCTGCCACGAAGGATTATTATCACACTACTATTACGTGCACTCCTATTTTCGCTCCTCTTTTTCAAAGCGACACCAACACCATTCTCCCATTTTCTTTCTTCTTTTCTTCCTCGTCCAATTGAAAATTCCAAGGTTCCCTCCACTCGTCAATGAAGTGATTAAACAATTAAAAAATAAGGAAGAGAGAATGGAGAGAGAGAGAGAGAGAGAGAGAGAGAGAGAGAGAGAGAGAGATCCCCCTTCCTTATCATCATCCTCTGCGCTCTGTTGTGCAATTGAACGAACCATTTAGAAAAGAAGAAAAAAAATACAAAACAAAACGTTTTAATGACAACGTAGTAACGAGAGATAAGTGCGTGTTCCGCCGTAAATCAAAGGAAAATGAGGAAAACGAAACCTTCACTACGATTATTACAACTACTACTACTACAGCTTACTTAATGAACCAGTAAATTACTAAGCAAGGAAGGAAGAAAGGAAGGAAGGAACAACAAAACTTAACAAAGTAGCCGTTTTACGTTCTATTAACACATCCGCGAACGCCGAGAGATCCAAAAACGGACCCGTTTGGATGCTTACGGGGAAAGCCACGTCCACTTCTTGTGGACCTCCATTTTCAGATGAAGATGATGTGCGAAACACCATCAAGGCCGCCCCGTCGGATTCATCCGTCTTTCGTTTTCGGATCGTCGATAAGGAGGAAGAGGGCCGGCCTCGATCGCAACCTTGACCCCAATGGCCCGCGAGACGGATCGATCCACAGATCAATCCATCGATAGAAACGCATTGTGGCTACAACAGGAAAAAGATTAAAAAAAAAAAAAAAAAAGTTTCACAATCGACAGCTCAAAAGAATAATATTTTTTATTATTATTAATCCCTACTTCTCTCGTTATTCTCCCCATTCAAAAACCAATTCTTCAGAGTAGGAATAAGTTTTTATCCATAAGAAACCTTCATGATGTTTAAAACTAGAAAATCTATTTCTATGAGGTTTGCAAAAATGAAAACAGAAACTCTTAAAGTTTTTGCACTAGTCATAGTTATTTCACCATGAATCAGACCACCTCGATACGAGTTATTTTACGGCCGTAAAATATCTTTTATAGGCGGTACTCAATCTCTCTACAAGTGTTATAGATGATGGATGACATGGTTTGGACGATTCGCCGGCGCAGTTCAAGAAAGTCCTTGGCTTTCTTGCGATACACCTTATCCTAAACATACCCCAACAAGGCAAAAATCGAGGGGAGGGCAAGAGATCGGCCATCACGATGTGACAACCAGGAGATAATTAAAATTCCGCAAAGGATGTAAAAACACCCTGATTCACTTACATTTTTCTTTGAAATAAATTTAAGACTATATCCTTCTTAAGACTCATTCAAGGTTCTTTAATGCCTTGTCTCCATTAGTTCTAAATTAATAAGTAGTCTGCAAATTACCAATAGCCTTTCATGAGTCCTTACGCATTAAATAAAATCTTGTAAGATTCCAACGAGGAGCTTTAACTGTGAGGCAGAAATACATTTATACATTTATTAACAAGAAATTAACCCTTCCCCCCTCGGGATAAGATTGATTTTCTCGAATGTAGTATGTAGATCGTATCTTCTTTCTTTTCTCATCATTTCCGATCGAATGACATATCACATGTTTTATGTTGCCGTAGTTCTAAAGACAAAGTGCCTCCCACCCTCACAAATCCGACCCCACTGGAACAATCGGGCCTAAACTTCAGAACATAATGTACATCTTGCCTATAGGAATCCTGATACTGAATTTCACTCCTTTGCGGACCTAAATACCGTATAGATCTTTTGTCCCCTCTGATTCCCAGTCCCATAATTCCGTCCCCAGTGCACCAATCAAAACCAAACTAAATAGTGAAGGTGGACATGCCTATAGCTTACTACATTCCGAATTTCAACATTCTACCTCAAAAAATGTAGAAATTATGAAGGGGACGGACTGACATTATAAAACCATTAACTTGAGCAATTCTTCCGCTACTTAATAATATAGATTATGAGCACTTGAGCAATCGTGCGTCAACAAAGCGATTTCACGAGCGCCTGCCGATGTCAATAATGAACAGAAAGTAACAATATATTCATTCTTGACAAATCGATTGTTAAACATTGTATTATCTTGGTATTCTTTACGGTCACTGTTTTAACACGTGCAATCGACTTGAGAGGGCCCACGAAAAATTCTTAAAAGTTGATACAGCCGAGCTAAGACTTTGATGGTCATATTCTGAAAACAGAATTTGAAAAAGTTATTCCATTTTCAAGTTCTCATGCAAGCTGCGGACGGCCAGATAAACGTAAAGACCAAACCACGGCCTTCTAGATACTACCAGGCCTGAACATGGAAAAGATAAAACTGTAGCCCACGAGAAAGATAGGCCCTGGCGCGGAAAGTCACGTGATCATCTTAGTCCGAATAACAATGTAACTTTCATTGTTTCCATCTTGGATTTTAATAATCGGCAATTTTTCGCTTGCTGGAAACAATGAAGGTTACATTGTTACTCGGACTAAGATGGTCAGGTGACTTTTCCGCGCCAGGGCCTGTCTTTCACGCGGGCTAAGAGATAAAACGTTATTACGTCAAACTGGTGTTGCTATTACAGAAGTCAGTTCAACGTCACAATCTTAGTGCTTCAACAATACACAAAGCCAACTAGAAAGATAGGCCTGGACGCGGAAAAGTCACCTTACCACGGAAGTCCGAATAACAATGTAATCATTTTTTCAATCTTTATTTTTAACAGTCAGTATTTTTTCGTTTGTTGAAAACAATGAAGATTTGATTGTTGGTCGGACTGCTATGGTCAGGTGACTTTTCCGCGTCAGGGCCTTGTATTTATCGTTAGCCTCGAACAATACAGTATTGACGTCATGTTCAGGCCTGGTAGTTTCTAGGAGGCCGTGACCAAACGCCACTAGTATACAACAAGGAAAGACTCCTTTTTTATTGCTTGTGTTAACAATTATGACTGAAGTCTTATAATTAACTGTCCTTATGCAAAAACTAATAGTCTTATACAGGGTGGATACAAAAAAAGACCCCCCCCCCCCTTTTTTTTTTTAAAAAAAAAAAAAAGGGGGGGGGGGCTCATATTTGGATCTACCCTGTATATTATGATTTACATTTTGATTCCAGGCAGCTATTCTTCAGAAAGACATCCTCTCCTCTGAAACTGATGTTAGCAAGAGAAGATGCTCCACTTCTGTGCAACGATTCCAAATGCAAAAAGGAAGAACCCAACCTGCGGAGATACTCCTGACCATCCATTTCCAGTTCCTATCCATACCAATTTTCTCTTATTTTTTTTCGTCTTGTCTATTCCAAAAATCCAATCCTCTCCCGTTTTTTTTTTAATCCAAGAATCCACACTTGCCCTCCTTTGTTCAAAACAACGCTTGTTGAAAAGCTGACAACAACAGACTCATAAAAAAAACTTACAACAATTGCCAGAAGATTCGAATTAAGAAAAATAAAATGCTTACGAATCGAAAGGAATAAGAAAATACATGAGAACTTATAAAATTGATAAATCGGATAACATCAAATATCTTTGTGATACAAAAATCATAATGTCCTATCCATCTGTCTGGGAAATGGTGATGGAGAGTCTTTAATTGGATAGTTCGCAGTGCTCTTGGAAAAAAGCGCTTGGCTGATGTTCCTCCAAGGTTGAAAATGCGTCATTTTCCAGTATGCCCAGGTCATTTGTGCTGTTCACTGTTTATTCAGTGAAGAAGAACGGCCTTATCGCTTCACAACACGTTCACTTTTTCGCTGTCCCACTTACGATCGCGTGTAACACGTGGATTTTCCGATCACCACATACTGCAATTGTCACTTTTAACTTTTCCAAACACGCAGAATGTTGTGCCTCATCACTAAAAGCAATGTTAGAAAGGAAAGCATTGTCATTACTGATTCTGTCAAGCATTGCACTGGGCTGCGGGTGAACGCGTCAGTAATATTTGCAAAACTTTGCTTCGACGTCCTTCTGGTGCAACAACACACTTCCTATTGCTTCAAATTGTTAGAACCAGTAATTTAATGATCTCTTATCAGGTGAGTCTTCCCCATATTCCAAAGGGTAACGTCGTTTAATCGGGGATTTTAAGTACCATAACCATAGCACACACATTGGTTTCCGTTCGGGAGTCGCCATTTCGATTAGAATTCAATACCGCATTGTTGCATGCTGGGACAGTTACGTTAATGGAACAATAAAAACTCAGATTTTCAGTTTTCATTGTTCCAAACCGCGTAGAGATAGTTTTTCTAGTTATAACTTTATGAATGTTTCTTTATGGACCAATTGATGCCTATTTTATACAACACCAAAAGAAGCTCCAAAAACGAAAACCCTTGGTACACAGCGCAAACGCGAAATGGAACCCGAGACGCCCTTTGAAACTGTAACGTTTTGTCCACCTCTTCTTCGAGAGACCAACTTCTCTTCTTCTCGACCAAAAAGGGGGTCGTCGATGCACAATTGTGCGCGCGAGCCATCGGGGAGAAAACTGAAAGCGCATCGCCATCTGGGACAGAAAAATAAAACCATGAAAGGGCCTCTTCCGCTCACCTGAACGAGGAGGCCCCCATTTGCGGTCACGAGGACACAGGTAAGAAAGGACGCCCTCCGTTCTTCGCGGGTCCCTTTTTCTTTTGTCCCATTCACGACACAAAGTTCCTTTTTCCTCGTGTTGACGGTCAAAGACATCTCTCTCTCTCTCTCGCTCTCTCTCTCGCTCTCTCTCTCACACACACACACACACACTGCCTTCTGTTGTAATACGCACTTCAAAAAACTCCATACTCTATAATATACAACGCTCGTTCGTCACCTAAATTAATAAACGACGCTTCTAACCATTCATCATAGTAAGAAAAATATTAAGTAAGACACCTTCTAGCACGTTCCTTTTGGTGGTTCTTTAAAAAGCACAAATACTGCTGCTATCGGTTTTCTCTTTTGCCGCCTCCTCCTCCTCCTCCATCTTTATCTCGTCCGTTATCGCGTCGCGCACGAGAAGTTTGTCATCACTCTCGTTCTCCCGATAATAACAGGAATGTATGTCGACACCCCCCTCCTTTCCACACCCTGGGCCAGATGCGAGGCCACCAAAAATGCATTCTCGCACCTTATCGGAGAAAAGTTACGTGACGGTGCTCGATAACAATCACGACACACAAAACACACCTGGATGCACGCAACGCTTTTCTCCATATCGAACTGTAACGGCAACCGAAACTAAAGAAGATCAACAGATGGTGGGATTCTCGCACTGGGCTCCACCAACGCAATCTAATGGACAGCCACGTTGCCAACCGTCCAAATTCAATTACCGGCGAAAAATGCAATGGCGTGGCGTGCCACCAATAAATAACAACGAAATGGTCTTGTGGTGTTCCTTCACGTGCCAGAGGTTCGATCTAAACTTATCCCATTAGCCCCCCAACTCCCAACGCCTCCTCCTATTCAATTAAAACTTTCCGTTAAACAAACGATACAACTGCTTTGCACTGGAACTTCTGAAGAAAACTGTTCTTCAAAAACTTTAGTTCACGTATCCATAATAATTCGTGGACACTTTAAATGTCAGACCTTTTAGGCAATTTACTCAACTGAACAGCTTTCGCCATTGTTCGTATTTCTGAACAACGGCTGTCTAACCCTTTTTACTTTACAGTTACTAAGGCCTAAGAGATCTACGTTTGAGAATTGCTTACTCGTCTTAGTAGGTAGGCTACTTGACGGAAGAAAGCAGCGGTGCCAGATATTTCTATCCCGTAAATCCCAAACTTTTTAATGTATATTTTCATTTATATTAAATCTTTTATTAGCTAGTATTCCATGTAAAGCTAGTTAATGTACAGTAACTATTAAAAATGACTACCACCAGCTAGGATGTATGAATCAAATCTTCTCATCGACTGCCCAACTCTTTCAAAAACATCAGGGTTTTTTCTTATTGCATTACACCCATCACATCTTCTACAGTTTCCACTAGAGTAGTGTATAATAACGACTTCAGAGGGCCCCATAGAAAAAATCCAAGGATTTAAGTCTGGGGATTATAAATGGGATCCACCTCGACCAATCCAGCTATCTTGATATGTCCCATTTAAAAACTCGCCAGCAACTACACCTTTAGGCCTTATTTTTTAATTTTATGAATTCCTATTTAAATGAAAGGCACCAAAAATTTTATTTTTTTAACTTCTTAAAGTAAAAGTGTGCTTAAATGGAAACATATATTCATATTAAACCCTCATTCTAATAAGGTGTGGCATTCATTTGAAGTGGAGGAGTGATAAGACAAAACTACCAAGAAAACGCCAAACTCAAGAGGTGGTAAGGATAACGGTTAAGCGCTTTTTATTATCTTTCCAAATCCACCCACCCACTCACTTACCTCGGCCATTGGCCTCCTCGACGGACAGATGGCACTACTGCTGCTACTTTCGACTCACCTCCCACACCCAATCCCCCAATCAGGTGAGCCAACAACGGACGACGATTGCAGTGTTTGGTGTTTGGTTTTCGTCGGAGCGGTGATTCCTCCCGAGTCGTCCCTCGTTGTCAACACCTCAAACTTTGAGGGCCTTATCGCGCAGATAAAAAGGAGACCCTCCCGCGAGCACGCGACATCAAAATCCCAAGATAACAAGCGATAACGAAGTGGCCACATTTAAATTCAATAAGAAAGGTACACAAATCCCATAATGTTCATCCAAATACAATGAGTCTCAAAAGCTTAGGTAATAGTGTTTTCTAATTATCACATTAAAGAATTATCGAATGCAAAACACATTAACTGAATTCTATGTTTAATCTAAGCTACAAAGCAAAAGCACTGGTTTCTAGTTCATTATTTTAACAAAAATGGAAAATCCCACTGTCTCAAAAGTTTAGATAATGATTTGTAAGAGTGCTGGTAAAGAATGAATTTTTATGGAAATAACACGGGATCCCTTTAATACTAAGAATGCTCTATACAATCGCTATTTGTAAAAGTTCATAACCAATAATAAGAGTCTTGCCAAAAGAGAAGCAACTCACACCACCTCATGAAATTGCAGATGTTTGGATGCTAAAAGCATTTTCTGAAAAATATGTGAATTGCAGGGAGGTTGGGAACTCTGCATATGGTATTGACAAAATAATAGGCTTTTAGAGGTGAAGATACCTGAAGCCAAAAACTCCATCTGGAAGGCCTAAAATGCACATCTTACAAGATGGTCGACAGCTTGTGCGAATGGCAACTCAACAAGGACTTTCTCTGCAACATATTCCACATCACTCCACCCTGAAAATATTCAAAGCTACAGTTCACAGGCGTTTAAGAGCAATGCCAACACGTCAACCACCGTTGAAATCTGAGCCTATTCAAGCACAATGGGCACGTGAACACATAGCGTAGAAGAAAACACTGGCTTTTCAATGATGAGAAAAAGTGGAACCTTGATAGTCCAGATGGTGACCCATCGTTATTGGCACGATTTACAAAAAGAATTCAACGTATTCTAGTCAATAACGAAGCCGTGGATCAGCCATGGTGCTGGGGTGCATTCAGATATAATGGCATGACAAGCTGAGCAGTTCCTTTTAGCAGACAGAAGTCAGAAGATTATCAAAGTGTTTGGTCCCAGCATTTGTTACCGATTGGGTGTTCCACAGACAATGCACCCACACAAACGATTAATCACCACAAATTCCTTTCACGATGTGGCCACCAAGACGTCCGGAGAAAGTCTGGGGCATACTACCACGCTGGTGGTAGTCAGTTTACTTCAGTAGAAGAGCTCGCATGAGCAAATGAAGTTGCTTGGTACAATCTCAAGCCAGAATCGGTGCAAAAACTAATCAGGCCAATAAATGACCGTGTGCTTAATGCGATTCATTATGGCGGAAAGCGCACAGACTATGAATAGCGCAAACTCAATAAATAACCTAAATTTTTGAGTCAGCGATGGGATATTCCATCTTTAACTAAACATGTGGTGGCCTTACAGTATAACAGAGGGACATCAGGAGTTCCAACTAGTTTCGCCATTTATTCCCGGCTTTGTCAAGGATATACAGCAAGAAGCATGCAAGCCTTGATATATACAGAACAGTGGTACAAGTTAAGCAATGAGCGTAAATAAATATAAGAACTAATAGGATATAAAGCAAGGGGGCCAATGAGTTCAAAAAGGATGTCCTCGAAATGGAACCCTCGAAATTTTTTTTTGTATACCAGAAAAAATTGCCACCCTCGAAGCGATCGAAATATTCAAGGCCAAGAGGTCCACTCCCCACTTGCTTCTCAATTGCCACACGGACTTTAATGTGTATGCAATACTTAGTTCTTTATCTGATCTACTATGATTTTCTCTCGTTTTCTTTTCTTTATTTTATGTTTCTTCTGCATTTTGTAAATTTTCTTACCCTTTTATTTTGTTGTTTTTATGTAAATCCCCTTGTCTTCGGACAACCGGATATGTTCTGTTTTCGGTCCGCGTTAAACGCGCACCATCTCTGTACAATTTCTTTTTTGTATTTTTCATTGTATTTATTTTATTTTATTCTAATGGCCATTACATCCTTTTTGAACTCATTGGCCCCCTTGCTTTATATCCTATTGGTTCTTATATTTATTTACGCTCATTGCTTAACTTGTACCACTGTTCTGTATACATAAAGGCTTGCATGCCTCTTGCTGTATATCCTTGACAAAGCCGGGAATAAATGGCGAAACTAGTTGGAACTCCTGATGTCCCTCTGTTATACTGTAAGGCCACCACCTGTTTAGTTAATAGGAACAGTATTATGATCCATCCTTCCACCGATATTTCATCTTTGTTAATATAAGCTATAAGCCAGTGGTTTTGTTTTGTAGTTTAGATTAAAGACCATCGTGGACCATCGTCGTTATTCAGCAATCAATTAGATGGCTTGTGCTTAGCTATTTAAAAGGTAGCAATTTCTCATATTCAATCGTTTTTTCCGGATTATTGGAAGATATGATACCACCACCCCCCGCCCCCTTTCCCAATCTTCTGACAATCGTCAATCTTATTATTTTTTCATAATGTGGAAGACCTCTGGGTTAGTCAGGCTTCTTGCCTATCTCAGTGTATTTCATGTGGATTTATTCTGGTAGGGTGAGCTTCATGAAAGCACTGTTTTCGTTCCACCTGAAGAAATGTACACTTCACTGTTCGACTGTCATCTTTAATAGAATGGAGAATTTTAAAGCCATCTGTCGAGAAATTATGGCCTTCCTGTAATATGACCTGCAAAAGCAGATATACCCCGTTTTCCATTTTTAATATAGGAGACATGCTCCTTCATGCTAGTTTTTTTACCCCTCTTTTTGAATGTCAGAGATAAAACTTATTACCGGAGGAACATTCAAACTTATAAACCCCCGGGCAGGACTCTCTGGGAATCCTGTCTTTTACCATATTCAGCTTTTTCCTAAGAGTATTTGAACTTTTGAAAGCCACTTTATAGCTGGATCTTTTGCAAGACCTCTGTTCAAATTTACATTATACGGAAGGACAGTTTTACAGGAATTCTCTTTGACGTTTTTTCGTCTAACGCTACTCTTGTCTCTTAATTTTCTTCATTAATTTTTCTACAGTCCGAACTTCAAAGCCATTATATCTAGCATCCAGCATGATACGTCCTAATTCGGTTTTTCTTGCATTGTCCTGGAGTGGAATCAAACACATTCTTCCAAGGAGATGGTAGAAAGCAGCTAACTTTTGAGAATGACAATGATTAGAGTCATTCTTAATATAGGCAGGGACAAACTTGCTTTTCCGGTGGATGCTAAAAGATATAACAATATCTGAGAATGCCAGTTTTTTGATCAACCTCTACCTCCATAGTGATTGGTTAATCTTTTCTGATTGATTAACCTTTGCTATATACAGTGGTCTTGTTAGCTGTTATTTTCACTTGTTTCTCACCGAAGAAGGAGACAGAGCTTCGAAAGGCACATAAGAGTTTTTTTTATAAAAATAATTTATGTGGAATACTGGTTTCTTTCCTTCCTTTCTTGCTATTTGTTTGCAGTGTTTATTGTTATCGTTGTTAATTATTTATGTAATTGTTAATTTGATCATTTTGCAGCGAAGTTGTTGATTGTGGAGAGGATTGTTTCATTTGCCAGCGTAAGCAATTTTGAATTGTAAATTACCGCTAATTAATAGTAATTACGGACATCAAAACTAAGACCAAAATGAAGTTTAGAATCGACCTGTCGAAAGAATCACCCTTGGAACTTAAATATAGAGATTCCTCTTTAAATAATATTCAAATTATCAAATTAAATATTTTGATAGCAAAGTAATAAAATAAACCAGATTTCTGAATTTTTTTTGTATTGGCAATTTTAAGTCCTTTTTTGGGCAGGTGATTTCTTTAATGTTGTGTTCTTGAATCCAACTATTTTCTTCAGTCTTTTGGGGTCTTTTCTTCGATGTTGAAATTTATTTTCTTCGAGGTCTATCAAAAAGGTAACATTATAGGATGATCTACTCGACGGGGACCTCAACTGCATAAGATTTAAAAGAACATCGTTTGAGAAAGAAACATTAGACTTCAAAACTAAAATTCAACTTCGAAGAAAAGACCCCATAAGACTGAAGAATAGTTGAACTCAAGAACACAACATCAAGAAAATTATCTGCCTAAAAGGACTTCAATTTCCTAAGATGTATCAAAAAGAAAAAAAAAACAAACATCAAAAATCTAATTCTGGTGACCTTTATTATTTTCACTATTGATATATTTAGTTTATTTAAAGAGGAATAATTAATAACAAAGAAAACCAATAAGCCATGATTAAAAAAAATCATTACCTAAACTTTTGAGACAACTTTTATTCCTTTGCCTCTTGTTAAATCTATAGTTACACTCTTTACGTTATCACCTTCTTCCCTTCTCATTTCCGTCTCAGCGTGCGATACATGACGTACAACTGCAGCGAGGGAATTTAACTTAAAACGCCTTTATCCTTTCTCAAAGCGACCACCTACAAAGCCTATTTCTTTCGTCACTCTTTGTCCAAACAGACCACCCACTTTCTTTTTCTTTTTTTCCCAATGCGCCTTTAAAAGACCCCTCGTACAAAACTAAAACGGAAGAAACCAAGAAAGACTCCGGAGGCTCATCCCAAAAAACAACAGCCAAAATCAAATCGTCGAGAAAACCAGAGAGGGACCCTTAAAACCCAAAGGAGAAAGTGTCATGTACAGGAAGGAAGAAAAACGTTCCAACAGAGCGAAATCACGGCAGTTGTTGCGCGCATGATTCCTAGGCAGCAGCAGCTGAACCAACAACACTCTCCTCACTCACGGCAGAGCCTACTTTATGACATTAGGCTAACCTCCTCTCTCATTTCTCATTCCGATCTCGATCGCACAGTTGAAGCAGGAGAGAGGGAACGGTAAAAAACTTAAGAATGACATACATATACACACATATACTCCATCTGCCTCCAAACTCGTAAAAACTTTTCCCGCAGGTGATCCTCGCCCATGGCCCCTTCTTCTTCTTAAGAAATCGTCGGTTACATGTCATCTCCTAAGCCCTTTTTAGACATCGTCTTCAATTTATAGATCAAATTCGCTTCAATTACAGAGACAAACGTCTCCCGACGACTTTTCGCACAAAAAAAAAAAAAAAAAAAAAGCAAAGCAAAGCCCCCGGGTCCCTGTCGATTGTCTATATTTAGCAGCGGAAGGCAGATGGTGCGCCTCGGCTAACCAATTCCGGCACTTTTCTCAATAAATTAAGGCGGTCGATCGTCAACGAACAATAACCAACACTTGTAACTACGCATTAAAAATATTTATACATTCGCCTCCGAAATTATTCACATCCTAACCAAATTAATAGAAAAGTGAATTTTTGTTTAAGAAAATCTGTACATTTTAACTCATCTATACAACCTTTAGAGCAGCCATAAAAATAAACCTATCTCATGTTCAACTGTTTCATTATGACAATTATAAAGAAAAGAATTACATTTTTAGATTAAACAGTGAGAATCAAAATTAATCACACCCTTCACATAATTAGCATTTACTATTGGGTTGGGGCACTTATAATCGATCGTAAACGCTTAGGCTAACTTAGGTTTGTGCATATTTCTGATGAAAGTTCTTGCCATGATTCTTTGCAGATGGCTTCTAACTCTTGAATGTTGCTAGGGTGTCATATTTCCCACCTTATTCTTAAATTCGTTTCATATATTTTCCATAGGATTTAAACCTGGCAACTGTGACCGCCAGTTGAGCACCTCAATTTTTGTTTTACTATAGCTATTATGATCTGGATGTATGCTTTGGATCGTTGAAAGATCCAATCACGACCAGGACGTAGTTTGTTTGTTTTTTTTTTTGTTTTTTTTACAGAGGGTCTCAAATGTTTCTTTAAAATATCCTGATACTTTTATGAATTCATGATGCCGCCAATTCTTACAAGTTCTCCATGTCCAATAGTAGCAAAACAGCTCCATAAAAGAATGCAGCCACTACCATGCTTCATAGTCGAGACCCCCCCCCCCTCTAGATGAGCTTCGTTCTTTTGTCGCCAAACATACCTCGTAGAATTATGACCAAACTCAATTTTCGTTTCATCAGCCCACAATACATACTTCCAAAAATCGCCTGGATCATCAAGTTGTTTATTTTTTTGCAAACCCTGGTCGCTTCGGTTTGTGAGCTGGCTTTAGTAGAGCAGTCTTGTAAAGAACATGCTTGTGCAGAACACGACGAATTGGTATGTACTCTTAGACACAAGTTCCTGTTCCAGCTAATGGTCACTAACGTTAGCTCTCGATTTTTGCTGCTATTTCTCCATAGATTTCGAATGGTCTTTTCACTATTTAACAATTCCAATAGCTGATTTTCGAGCAATACACATCATTGTTGAATACGAAACAAAGTTGCTTGCAAATGTTTTTATAGCCGCATGAAATTTTTAAATTATTGTTTTCTATAGGATTCGTTGTCAATATCAAGGGATAGTAATTCGTTTGGGATAAAATTTTATAGTTATTTAAAAAAAAATATCAAAGTTAACACCACAAGAAAACGGCACGTCATAGCCTGCGAGTATTATGTCAGTTGCCTGCTCATCGTAGCCAACGAGAAAGACAGGCCCCGGCGCGGAAAAGTCACCTAACCAAATGTAATCTTCATTGTTTCCATCTTGGATTTTAACAATCGATTTTTTTTTGTTTGTTGGAAACAATGAAGGTTGGATTGTTGGCCGGACTAGTATGATCAGGTGCCTTTTCCGCGCCGGGGCCTGTCTTTCTCGTTGGCTACGCCTGCTCATCACTATCACCGACAATGGTTAAAGCTTAAAGCCAACAAATGCTTAATCATCAGATCGAGCTTTACATGCACATAAAATCATTGCGTTTGGTGGCGTAGCCAACGAAAAAGACAGGCCGGGGCACTAAAAAATCACATGACCAAAGTAGATCTAACAACAATCCAATCTTCATTGTCTCCATCTTGGATTTCAACAATCAGTGTTTTTTGTTTGTTGGAAACAATGAAGATTGGATTGTTGCTCGATCTATCTTGATCATGTGACTTTTCAGTGCCCCGGCCTCTCTTTCTAGTTGGCTTTGGAGTAATCCCGAGGCCAACGAGATAACAACGCCTGGAAGCGAAAAAGTCACCTAACCATCGGGGTGCTAGCAACAATCCAACCTTCATTGTCTCCATCTTGGATGTTAACAATCGGCGTTTTTTCGTTTGTAAAAATACGATTGACAGTGGACTACCAACACCACCTCTACTCAAAGCCTGAGCGCGAAAATTTCATACATTGTTACATCATCATACCTAGTCATAATTTAGGGCTTATTATTGGTAGAAATGCGATTAAAGATGACTACTTATGACGTTTTAACAATGTATGACGTTTCCGCGCTCAGGCTTTCTCTTTAGGTGGTGTTGTGACTACTCTAGGTGAAGTAACAATGTATGAAGTTTCATTGCGGAGGCTTCTTTATCTAGACGTTGATCCAGCCTTACTTTGCTCGGGATGTGATGGACATGTCAATTGTTATGTTATTTAATTTTTGTTGCAATAACCAACAATTGAAACGGTCATCTCATCTTGGGCAACCTAAAGCAATTTATAAAGAAACTATGGACAATTCTTTCTTCATCCTCCAGTTTTAAATTACAAGACTGGATGGACTATATAGGAGCTTTAGCTAAAAGCTATTTACATGAATGCACGCTTGGTCTGCAGATTTATCCGGCTGGCCGCCGTTTGCACGTTAACTTGAAAACGGATTAACTTTTTCAAATTGTTTTTGACAATATGATCATCAAGGTCTTAGCTCGGCTGTATCAACTTTTCAGGCTTTTCGTGGACCCCTTCAAATCGATTGCAGGTGCTAAAACAGTGGACAAGAAAACGGCATGTCATATAATCGATTCGTAAGACGGTTCAAGAATGAATACACCGTTACTTTGTTTATCTTTTAGGCATGGTTGACACATGACGATCGCTTTGCCGTAGCTAAAGCTCCTTGGAATGTTTGCAAAATTTTATTTCAAATTTTAAAAAAGCAGCTTCTTTATTATTTTCACAATCTGAAGAAAATAATAAAAGGCGAAACCGGCTGCTTAAGTTAATTAATAAATTATGTAGATTATTATAAAACATGGTGTCTGTCTTGCGCTCTTTTTCTTTAAAACTTAAATATAAAAAAATTGGGATGTTTATATCCTCAGATTTGCACCGACCGTCTGGAGGAGTTCCTCTAGGTCGAAAAGAGCCCCAAGTTGGTTTTTATCTTCCTCTTTCTCTCTTTTTATTATACTTTTTGGGCTGAGGCAGGAGCGGGGATGGGGAATCTGGGCTCACCTTGATCACTTTGCACGGTCCCTTTAAATCCTGCCGTGTCACCTGGTGGAATCACCAACCCTCCCCCCTCCTACTTGTGTGTATATATACACAACACACACACAGGGTAGACGAGGTCGTCGCCTCTTCCTCCATTTAGGCCCCTTCTCCGTTTTCCAGACGTGGAAAAACCAGTTTTTGCTCTCATTTGATGTCGTTCCCTTCCGCTAGGTTAAACCCCCTCTCAATCCCCACGACCATCCATCCTGATCCTCCTCCAATCAGGGCATCTGTGTGTGTTGGGTTGTGGGGTGCGCGTTATTTGGCGATGCCCAACCCTATCTATCCCAATCGGAGCATATCTGTATGTTGACTAAACACAGGTGGGTCGCGGGGTGGGGAAGAGGAAAAACGATTGGGCTACTGGGGGCTGGGATGCGCTCAAAATAGAAACGATGGGTGTCGTTGAAGGTCGTCTCTGGTGCTTCATTTTGCTGTTGTGTTGTGGTTTTGTTATTGGAAATGAGCAGAGGAGCCATTATCCGGAAAATTTATCCGGAGTTCATCAACTTGGCTTGCAGTTGTTTTGGTAACGATATTTGATGCTGTAAGCTTTTAGTGGCGATCGAGTCAGTTGTATCGTGCAAGAGGTGTCTGCTTTTATTTATTTATTTATTTACATTACCTTCGAAATTATTCACATCCTAACCAAATCAACCGTAATTTTTACAGTAAATTAGTAATGTTTACTAATTTAGTATGATAAACTTATACAATAGATTGCCAATATCATTTAGCTATATATAAGTACAGCATTAAGTTTTGCTTGGAAACAAGAACCAATTGACAAATTTAATCGTTATATTTGAATTAGGCATGTGAAATTCATTAAGAAATGGCATATTTTATTTCGAAAACTGAAAAAGTAAAAATTTCTAGAACAGTGTAATTAACGCACCCATAAGCATAAATCCATTTCATGCTCAATTTTTTTATTGGGACAATTATAAATAAAAGAATTAGATTTTTTTTTATTAAAAATTATTTACACAATGTGATTGGCTTTTGCAATGATTCTCGGAGTAGAAATCCAACTGAAAGTTTTGTAAAATTTTGGAAAAATACTCCAACAATTGAACGACCATCAGATTTAGCACAAACTAAGGGTGGATGGATTATAGGTATTGTTTGCTCTGCTGTTCATTGTCAATCCACAATGATTAAAACAAAAGAATTGTCAACTGATCTACGAAAGAGAATTCAACCTCACAAGGAGGGAATGGGGAAGTTGCATGAAATTTGTACAAATTAAAGCACTATTTCATACAGATTCTGTTATGCTAAATACAAAATCGTTGTTATATTTATTAGAAATATTAAAGAATCCTAGTAAAATTAGCGCTAGAAACGTGAAACCATGCCTCCCAATGAAAATGACGAGGCCTACGAGAAAACAAGGCCTGGAAGCGAAAAAGTTACCTGACCAACTGGGTGCTAGCAACAATCCAACCTTCATTGTCTCCATCTTGGATGTTAACAATCAGTATTTTTCCTTTTGTTGGAAACATTAAATGTTGGATTTTTGCTACCACCTAGTTGGTCAGGTGACTTTTTCGCTTTCAGACCTTGTTATCTCGTTGGCCTCGCCATCAAACAAGCCAACTGGACACGCCCCTTCAAACTTTCGTTGGACATAGAAAGAAAGTCTGCGCACTGAAACGTCATTCATTACTTTTCATTGCCGGAGCCTGTCTTTCCAACACCACCTCTCTCTAAGCGGTATTGGTCTTTCTCGTTAGCCTCGTATAGCAATGCATGACGTTTCAGTTGGAAGGCTTTCTTTCTATAGTCTATCCAACCTTAGGTTGCGCAAAATGTGATGGCCGTTTCAATTGTTGGACATTGTTATACAAATATTAAACAATACATAACAATTAACATGTCCATTACATTTCGCGCAAAGAAAGGCTGGATGGACTATAGTAGAAGTTGCTATAATAGAGATGTGTTTATAATGAATTTGATGTGTAGCAATAGGTGAAGTTACAACACTTATAGGGAGATGAGATATAATCACAAGATATAATCACAGAGTATAAAAAAACGACTTTAATGAAACTTTCACTATCGCCTAGCTATATCAGTCCATATCTTGAAAACTAGTGAACCGATTTTGATGAAACTTGGATTTATCCCCAAGCTGAAAGATACTTAATCCAATAAAAAAAGAATTATTGTAATTCGATTTTTAGTTTCTGAGAAATACGTGGACAAACATACATACACACACACACACACACACACACACACACACACACACACACTTATGAAATTTGGCGTACTTGTTTAGAAGCCCACATAAACTAACATATATGAATATTGTGCAATTCCAACAATATTACATACATACGCATCGAATTGATAACCTCCTTTTTTGAAGTCGGTTAAAAAAAGAGGTTATCAATTCAATGCGTATGTATGTAATAATGTTGGAATTGCACAATATTCATATATGTTAGTCTATGTGGGCTTTTAAACAAGTATGCCAAATTTCAAAAGTGTATGTATGTATGTTTGTTTATCCACGTATTTCTCAGAAACTAAAAATCGAATTGCAATAATTCTTATTTTATTGGATTAAGTATCTTTCAACTTAGGGATAAATCCAAGTTTCATCCAAATCGGTTCACTAGTTTTCAAGATATGGACTGATATAGCTAGGCGATAGTGAAAGTTTCATTAAAGTCGGTTTTTTTATACTCTGTTTAATCTTGTTTTTGAAGTCGGTTAATAAAAATGGAATCCACGTCTCATCCATCGTTGGTGGAGAAAAAAAATCTGCGTACTACTTCCGCTTAAAAAGGTCACAAATAACAGAGGGGACCACGTTTTTCATTATACAATTCTATGTATAAATGGCCTGTGCATTGGTCAATGCTATTCCTAAAGGTTTGTGAATTAAGTGAAGACACGTGATGGTCTTCCTTGATGGTCAAAATCAATCAGAATTGGCTCAATGGTACGTAGTTTAGTGGTACCATTATGGTCCATTGGAACTTTCAATGTTAAGATTTGACATGTAATATATCAAACAACTTGGAATGATGCGTCATGAATGAATGCAACGTAAAATTAATGTTAGTCGAAAATTGTTCAAAGGCACCTGGTTTAGTGGAACCATTGTGGTCCATTGAATACTTTCAATGATAAGATACGGCATGTAATATATCAAACAACTTGGAGAAACATATCATTAATGGCTATAACGTATAGCGTATATCATCACCATTTATGGCGTACCGAAAATGTTTTGGTTCAGAATTAAGTTATTGTAGATGTTTATATTGTTAGGGTATAAGGTTTACAATTATAACAACATGAGGAGTGCTGCAGGGGTTATTTGGAAAGTAAATAAGAAGGTAATAGTATATTAACGTTTATTTCTTTTTGAGATAATCTTGTCGAGTTAATGTTTATAAATGAGCTGTAAATGTGTCCCAAAATGAGCTGGCATTTTAATTTTATAATGAAACACATTTTTCATTGGAAAATTTAATATTTTTGCTTTATTAGAAAGTAAAAACGTGGAGATTGTGTGTTATAAAACATCTGACCTTCTGACAAATTAGAGAAAATTTTCAATAACATGTTGATATAATTGCTGGAAAATTTCGACAATGTTTTGTCGAATTTATCTTTGAGGTCCTCGATAGTCAACAGGTTCATTTTTTCTTCAGATCGATTCTTGCTCCACAGCCATATTATCGCCGCCGAAGGTTTGCTTCCCAAACAGAAAGTCATTGGGCTTTTTAATGATTAAAATAACCTAAGGAGGGCGGGTGGGATCGTAGGGTAGTGCGCAAGCTGATCAGAAACAGCCAATGAAGTTAAGCAACGCTTGGCGCGGTTAACTACTTGATGGGTGAACATGCGTGGCGTGGACAGCTACTCGATTTTAAAGATGTTTCTGCTTCATCCGTTCTCGATTTTGTTATGTTTTGATAAAGTAATAATAATAATTTTTGTGTGAAATTATTTTATTTTGTTCTTCAGTAAAATTAATTACAAAATAAAATTAACCGATAGAAACTCCGTGATGACGTCATATCAGTGTTTCACCTTCTAATACTATGTTTCAGCCTAGCATTCTCCCTGAATTTCCATCCGGCACGTCATCACTGGGCGTCTCTGCCAGCCTCTGAGAACTAATGTTACAAACATAGTGGATTTGTAATTTTTAGTTACATTAGAAGTTATTAATTTAAAAATAAAAAGCAAATAAATAATACTTAATAAAAAATAAAAAATTTTAAATTAATAAATAAAATACAAATAAAAAGCTGACGCTTCGGATATAGACAATCCTTTATCAAAGCAAAAAGGATAATTCTCTAAAAACAAAGAATATTAAAAAAAAAAAAAAGTAATGCACATATATACCGTGTGTTTCAAAAGTTCCCGAACTGCCCCTTGTGTATGTAGGGAAAGCCTAACTTATGACAGCAGGAGTAATGTTCGGCCAACGACTAAAATAAACCATGTGCTGAAATAAATTACATAAAATCAGTTTTACATAGTGGCAAAGTTTCTCAAATGTGTTTATTTAACCCCGAAACGAAACTCCAATCTTCACAATGGAAACACACTGATTCACCGCCACCGAAAAAATTTCGAGTCACAGCCTCTGCTGAGAAAGTTATGGTGGCCATGTTTGGGACAGCGAAGGCGTAATCCTCACGCATTGTGTTCCAAAGGGTACAAGTGTTACAGCTAATTCATACGAAAACGTTTTGAGAACAAAATTCCTTCCAGCATTGCATGAGAAACGACCAAACAAGATAGGACAGGTGCTTTTTCATCGAGACAACGCCTCTGCTCGTCGGGCACTCCTAACTCAACAGTTTCTTCAACATAACAACTTTGAGGTGGTTTCCCATGCTCCATACTCACCAGACCTCGCTCCTAGCGATTTCAGTTTTTTTCTGATCATGAAGGACATTCTCCGTGGCTGCCGTTGCTTCAGCGATTTACCAGTGGGCAAAATATACCTCTAAAGATGAGTTCTCAGCAGCCAAGGAATCATGGCGCCGCCGTTGTGAAAAATGTACTTAGACTTCACGGTGATTACGTCGAGAAGTAACAGTAGTTACAACTTTCTGGGTTGAGTATTTTGTAAGAAAAAAATTTGGAGACCTTAGAACTTGAACGCACCTCGTAATAATGTGCTACTTAATTGAGAACAAGATTAAACCGAGTATAAAAAAACCGACTTTAATGAAACTTTCACTATCGCCTAGCTATATCAGTCCATATCATGAAAACTACTGAACCGATTTTGATGAAACTTGGATGAAAGATTCAATAAAAAAAGAATTATTGCAATTCGATTTCTAGTTTCTGAGAAATAAGTAGACAAACAAACAAACAAACATACATACATACGTACACACACATACCCACATACACACACACACATACACACACACACAAAATTTGGCATATTTGTTTAGACTAACATATATGAATATTGTGCAATTTCAACAATATTACATACATACGCATCGAATTGATAACCTTTTTTTTGAAGTCGGTTAAAAATGCCCAAACAAACTTTGGTATTTTCCAAATTCTATCATCCATTTCTGATCTTTTATGCGTGCATTTGTTCATTGATCTTATCTCCTTATTTTCTTTACCTATTGTTCGTTAACTTTTCATAGTTGCACAACAAATTCTTATTTCAAATTTAAACCAGATGAGAAGACACCCAAATTTAAAAGCTTATATCTCCGTAAACGATTCGTCCAATTTTGAAAATTTTTTTCAAATTTCTATTTATTATAGAGTCGCCTCGATATTGGCTGTATATAAAGAGATAATAAATAGCTATTATCGATAATTATGATTTTTTGATAGTATCCGTCGTATTTATTTATTTTATGTTGTATTAAATTGTTTGGTTCCATTTTGCTGTGACTCACCGTTTTCGAGATAGAGCATATTTCGAAAATTAGAATTTTGGCCGATATTTCGGGAACTATTGATGCCACAGAAATGTGGATGCAATAATCGTAATCAACGATGACAGACAGAAATATAGAAAAGCAGCTTCTTTACTATTATCACAACCTGAAGAAGACGGGTCAAAAGGCGAAACAGGCTGTTTGACTTAATAAATTATGTACTGCAAAACGTCCATCTCTTTCAGGATCTCTCATAACATGTTTTCTGTTAAAATCAGGGAGGACACCAAAAAAAAAAATTATAATACATGCAATTAAATGACACACAAAATACGCTCATCACTCCACCCATTCTCCCGAAAAATCTCTTGATACCTGCGACCCGTGCTCACCTATCCTCCTCCTCCCTTCAACCCTTTTAATAATAATGATGATTACTAATAGTGCACGTGACGGGGATAAGCCTGCAAGTTTCGTTCATTGCTCCCTGATTTTTATTTTCTTTTTTTTTCCCCCCCCCCCCCTCCGAATTAATCATCCAGCGAACGCAAAAGGCGACACTTCTGCTCGTGGCTATAGGAAAAGAAAAAGTGAAAAATTCAATTTCTCGCGCTCTTTTGCATATATTAAACAAAACGGCTGCGACGCCACGATAACAAGCTTCGCCCATCGATCCACCCGACCGCAAAATACCGCCCCCAGTTCCATCAAAATTTCCAAAAAGCCGAACACGCATCAAATCAAATGAAAACCTGCTCGTGGCAAGTACTTTGTACTTTTTGAATAGTAAAATGGAAAAGATAAATTGCCTCCAATCGTACTCCCTCCTCCCCCAACGACACTTTAATATGCGGTATAACTAGCAGCACCTATTCTCTTTCTTCACTTTCAATTTCATCATAACAGGGCAACGGTGAAGGGGACCATAAACGTGTGGGTTAACTAGCTCAAGATTTCATTAGACCCGAGTCAACAGACGTTTCCAGCCCGGCGACTCAATTAAATGAGTAACCATAATAAAGCACCCAGAACGAGAGACGGAGAAAATTGATAACTAACTCTTAAAGAGGGACAACGAACGACAACAACGCATTCTCCACTACCTCGTGGACCACAAAGTCCGTTCGCCTATTAAAAAGGTTACCAAATGAAAAAAAAATATTTTTTTTGAAGAATTGTTTGTATTACTTGAATTTAATAAATTAAATGATATATTTTTAGTAATATTATACCATTTTAATATTCATTTGGTCTTTTTCGACTTGTTTCAACTTGGCCGAAAAATTAATTTTCTCTGAAATGATTCGTTTTTTTATGGACGAGGATTTCGGTAAATCAGTTTGGTGGTCGACTTGGAGTTCCATTATTTTATTTATTACTTACTACCTATTTAGAGGCTAAATCTGCTTTAAATTAAAAACAAATTTTTTATATCATCAGCACAGACATTTCAAAGGCTTGCGATACTGTTCCACGTCCACAATTACTGGAAGAACTGGAGTCTCTAGGCGTAGAAAATCCTGGACGAGCACTAATCGGGCATTACCTCAAAGAAAGAATGATTTATATGGAGCATCCAAATGGGGGCTTTAACTATTAATCCCAATCGAGGAATAATGCAGGGGCTCTAATTTAGTGCAACGTTATATGCGACGGTTATTAATCCGATTTTCTTTCTACCATGTAAATTTAATTTGTTGGCCTATGTGGACGATAATTTTCTTATGAAAAGTTTCGACACCTCAAAGGTTCATCAGGCAGAATTGGAAATTGCACATATTAATTTGTTGAAAGAATGGTATGAAGCAAGGGAAATGCGCTTCAACGAAGATAAAACAAGAGCTTTGAAGATTACTCGTAGTAGTAGATCGAATGACTCCTCTCAAGTGATACTGGAAATTGAATTTGATGATACACTAAGTTTTAAAATGCATATTGAAAAATTAATTTTACAACTGGTTAGATTAACCTACCTATTTGGTCCAACGTTTGAAAAATATTTTGTCCAGAAATGAGATGGTTACCCTGATTAATGGCAAGATTATCCCAAAACTGGAATATGGGTTTATTTTATGATCTTCCACGTCAAAATTTGCTATATCTAGGTTAAAGGTGGGCTATAATAAAATTATACGCTCAGCTTTTTCTTTAGGGAAACGGGCCTCTGTGACTCAGGCAACCTCCCAATTAGGTCTCTTCACACTTCAAAATATACAGGGTGTTCAAAAAGTCTGGTAACATGGCAGATATCTCAAAGCTGCCAGGTAGGCGAGATCTGATGAGTATGGTGTTTAGGTAATGGGGGGGGGGATCATTGCCACACACAAATTTGACTTTAACCCCCAAATTTAAGGTCATGCATTTGCTAATCGAAAACTATTAAAGATAGAGAAAAATTTCCAATTCCTACCCTGTAGAGCAACACCACATTGTCTAAAAACAATTTTTAATCACACCCGTCCCCTTGAAAGATTTTGAGAAAATGGGGGGGCGAGAAAGAGCCGCTCAAGGAAAGAAAATTCCCAGCAGTGTGTTTCACTGCAATTCAAATGTGTTAGAAACCTCAGCCAACCTGGCCAGCTCAACCTAGAGTAACTCTTTCTCGCCCATTTTCTCAAAATCTTTCAAGGGGAAGGGTGTTGCTCTACAGGGTAGCAATTGGAAATTTTTCTCTATCTTTAATAGTTTTCGAGTTAGCAAATGGGTGACCTTAAATTTGGGGGTTAAAGTCAAATTTTAGTGCGGCAATTATTTTTCCCCCCCCCCCCCCCCCCATTACCTACAAGCCACACTCCTGAGATTTCGTCTACCTGGCAGTTATGAGATATGTGCCATGTTACCAGACGTTTTGGACACCATGTATAATTAATAATGTTAAAATTAAGATCTATAGGACATTAATTGACCCTGGACTGGATGTGGTGGTGGAAAAATAATCACCTGGACAGACAAACTTGTAAATACAAACTACAACCACTTTCTAGAGTTTAGTTTTCCTTATAATTCTATTTGCTTGTGGAATCAAATGCCTTTTAAGTTAAGATCTTCCATTTTGATTGCTCACAATCGTGATGTAGAAATCATCAATATCATGTTTCAAAATTAATTTCTCATTAGCTCTTACAATAACAGTTGGAATTTTATGATGATTTTAATTAGTTTTTTACTCCATTAGGAGTACATTATAATAATAATAATAATAATAATAATAATAATAATAATAATAATAATAATAATATAACATATCGACTGCTTACAACCAGTTTATTCTAACTCTCCTTTTTTGAAAATTGAGATTTCTGTTTTTCAAACATAATTCTGACTGCTGTTTACCAAACATAAAAGCACTGAAAGTAATAATTTTACCACTAAACACCACATAAATCTAACGCCCATATTGTTCTAACTCCTCGGATGAAATTTAACATATCCCGCGGTTCGATTCTATCTTGAAGCAAGTCTAGGTTTTCACAATAGACTCCGTTCTGTGCATATTTGAGGGTTAAGAGAAGTTATTACTGGTACTGTAACAAAATGGCAAAAGTATATCCATCAAGTGAGCTTACAAATCGTTTAAAATGTAATGTGGAATATGTTTTTCATTACTTCATACCATTATGAAAAGAAATTTAGAACAAAATTAAATAGGAAAAACAATAATTAAGCTCAAATTTTATTCTACATTCAATTATATATTTTTTTAATTTTCTCCATTTCTATATAAATAATGGAAACAATAATGAACTGTGTGCAATTTTGGCGTTATTTGACTATTAAACAAAGTCCAGGTGACGACTCAAATCTTAATTTCACTCCACTGAGTGAAATGGAGTTATAATAACGTGATTCTAAGCAGTCGATATACAAGGTGACAAATATGAGCCCCTCCCCGCCATTTTATTTTCGTAACCGAAGCAGATATGTCAATTTTGATGAATCCAATGAATAGGAAGTTGTGGGTGACCTATTGACCTATCCCATTGTGCACTTTTCATCATCCCAAATATTCAAATTAGGACACATTCAAATCCTGTCTTTAAAACCGCAACAGATATACAAAAAAATTCCAATTGAACACTTGTTCAGCATGGAATTCCGAACAAAAAAAAATTCCAAAATCGGATGAACGGATCACCAACAATCACAATCCAAAGCAGATCATGTTCACCATTTCAGGAACAGTGCAGCTGATACATGTCTTTTTATTTAAAGAATAATTATTGAATGTTCTTTGACGTTTTTTTTTTTTTTTTTTTTTTTTACACGCCATACCTTAGATGTTTAAATTATTGACGCCATACCTTTTTATTTATTTTTCCTCATCAAAGTGAATTTGCGTTTAGAATTTATTTTTCCTCGAGTGTTTTATGGTAATTTTTGGTAATTTCTTGATTTGCGTATTGAACATTCAACATGTGATTGTTGGTGATCCGTATATCGAATTTTGGAAATTTTTTGTTTTGTTCAGAATTGCATGCTGAACAAGTCTTCAATTGGAATTTTTCGTGTATCTCTTGGGCTTTCTCTTGGGCTTTTTAAGAGAGGATTTGAATGTGTCCTAATTTGCATATTTGAGATGAAGAAAAATGCACCATGGGATAAGTAACCCACAACTTCCTATTCATTGGATTCATCAAAACTGACATATCTGCTTTGGTTACGAAAATAAAATGGAGGGCTCATTTTTGTATCCACCCTGTATAATATATCAGATTTTGTGTCCATGTTCCCGAATATATAGGACATGTGTGCTTCTATAGATTTTCTTTTCTTTTTGATGCTCTGTCCGAAAGTCAAAATCCAAAACTTTGGAGGGAAAAAAAAAATCCAACGGAACGACCGACATCGCAAATCCAGTAGCGATGCTTTTAATGTATTCAAATAAAATTAAATAACCCGAAAGGGTATTAGATAGACAGAAGTGGCAAGTACTTAACCTGAAATTACTATAGATATAATTAAGTTGAGGATAAATTAACCGATATTAGTTAACTATCTTTAATATATTTTGCGTTTTCAGCATCGTTCTGACAACGCATCATTCTTAACTGGTTTACAATTATACCTTGTCGTAAATAAAAAAAAAAAGTTAACAAAACGTTTATAATTATCAAAGTTCGTCCACTAATTTGCAGTGTTTGTCGGACCTACAAACCAAAGATCTTTCAATTTGAACATATTCTTCATGTCGTTATGGTAGCTTGAAATTAAGTGATTCACTTTGCCTCGTGAAAGCGGAGTGCTAATTGTTTGCTAAGATAGTGATTGTCTAAGATTTTGGAGCCGAATTTCGTTGATGAGCCATAGACGATAATGCTGCTACGCTATAAGGGGTGAATCAGCATAGGACCTATAAATTCGAATTTTAACCGTACGGGTACATAAATATCTCCGCATCTGTCAATTTTAAAACAGTCTTCGCACAATTAAAGAAATAGAAGGCACACTTCACAAATTTCTGCGTACCTGCTGCCAATGAAGAAAATTCCAAAACACGATGTTAAAAAAAAAATATCCAAACACCACCTGGAATGCCGGCTGGTCAAATCTGGTTCCGCGAAATTAAAACCGTGGAGGCTACACGAGGAACTTAAACTGATATCGAGACGGAAGGGCAGGCGCAGTCGTTCGAATCGGCCATTATGCAAAAAAACAACAACAACAACAACAACAACAACAAAAATAATTAAAGATAAAAAAAACATGCGTCTAAAGAGTCGCTGATTAGGTGCTCAACATGTGGACTACCTTATCACCTGTTGTCACAAACAGATGACATTCGAATGGCGAGGAGTCACCGCCGCCGCCACCTGTCCCCCCTTCGGCCAGAGCACGGGGCAAAGCGGCCGATCATCCATCGGAAAGACAGAAAACGCGCAACATCACGAATGTTGTAGATACAAAAAAAAAATCCTAGACGTCATTAATGCACGTTCTACCTCCAGTTCTTTTTTTCATCTTATTTAACACAGGGTATCCTAAAAATTCCCTTGCTCACTCTTCCTGGTTTATTGAACAAATAATCAAAATTTACATTGCTAATATATATTGAATTTAAGAAATAAACTTGTGGACATAATATTGAAATGGAATTTGTAGAGGAATTTATAAAACATGTTCGAAATGATCGCCTTTTTCTGGAGGCATAGGTCAACACGTTTGCGCCGATTTTGAAATACTTTCAAGATAGCAGGAGTGATATCTTGCGCCGTTCGGGTCATTGCAGTTTTCAGCTCATCTATTATCTGCATACACTTTGTTCTTTAAAGATTCCCACAGAAAAAAAATAGGGATAGTAAAAGTTTTTCAAAATTTTCAAATTTTGGGCGCCCTAAAAGCTCCCGGACTTCGACTTTGAATATTGAAATTTATGAGCTGAAAATTATGTATTACCGCTCTAACCGCTCTAAACTTTGATGTATTTGTACAAAAATTCAGCACGAGTTTAGTACGGGAACTTTTAGAACAGCCTGTAACAAGGGAAACTTTCCCAAAATCACTACTACTACGATTACAATAACGAGCAAAGTAGGGAACACGTTCAAAAACAGATGGCGAAGCGTTCAAAACGGCCACTCCAATAATCGATACGAGCCTGCTGTTTAGCTTCTGGTGGTTTTGAGTATAATCCCAATCGAAGGTATTGCCACTAAAGACAAGTAGCCACCTCCACTTTCTTCTTCTTCTTCTTCTTCTTCTTGTGCCTTCAAGTGGTGTTTCCACCATCTGGCAGCAGCAGCAGCAGCAGCACAACGACGACCTTTCACCTTGCAGTCCCTTCCAACCTTTTCCCCTTTCTTCTTCTCCTTCTTCTTCTTCGTTCTTTCGGATGGTGGTGGTGGTGGGGAGGAGGAGAAGGAGGAGGAGACAGTTCCTGAAGGAACCAGGTGGCACGTGCCACTTCCTGGGGGCATACGAGGATGGAAACGGGGGACAGCTGCCACGTGCCCCTGCCGAGCACCCACCGACCAAACTGGACGGAAGGAGCCACAATCGAGGAGAAGAAGAAGAAGAGCCACCTTTCTTCCTTTTAATGCGCACTCACCGATCAGGTCCCACCACCAAAGAAATAAAAAGGGCCTTTGAGCAGATGGCACGTGCCACACTCTTCCTCCTCCTAAACCCACCCTTGTCCTTCATTTACGTTTTCGATTCACCACCTCTTCTTCTCTCGCCTTCCGTCGCCTCATTTCGTCCGCTTGAGCGCTCAATCAACGCTCCACTCGGAAACGACAAAAAAAGGAAAAGGAAGAAAGAAAGAAACAACGAGACCCTAGCAGCTTAAGCAGGAGATAGATGGGTAGGTGGGTAGTTAGGTAGGTAGGTAGGTAGGTAGGTAGGAAGGAAGGTGGGCCATTTGCCACCGGTGGGACAAACACCGAGTCGGGATGTTCACCATCTGCCCCAGTCTTTCACTCTATTTCCGTCTCCTGGCCCACTTTTTTTTCCACACCCACAACATCTCTGTGTGCATCGTGGCTGCCCCACGACGGAGATTCGCCTCAGAACACTTCAAATCAGATCACTTCGTTTACTGCGAACATCTTCACGCTGCATAGTTAACGTTCCTCTATAGTCTGAAAAGTTAACGATTCGTTATTTCGACGAACAATTTTTGTGATTTTTTTTTAAACTGTGTATAAATTATCTGCACTCTGCATGCTGAAGAAGGCAGCTCGGCTGCCGAAATGTACATTCATGACGATTAAAATTTTCCTTTGGTTTTAATTGTATATAGTACTTAAACGATCACTTAATAAAATGATAAATTCATGGTTTAGGCAATCAACACTCTTCTAAAGGACATTATTATAGGCAATAAAAATAAGAAAGAAAAGTCAATTACAGTCGGATTGAGGGGGATCGTTAATAACTCTAAAATGGTTCATTTACAAAAAAAAATTCGCTTAATGAGAGCAGCCCGTATAGTTTGGTTCGCTGGTTTGAACGCTACAGCCATTTTTTAATTTTTGAAAAATAAATCTCTAAAAAGGCTTACCCAAGACACAATTTCTTTTTCAAAATTTCAACATAACGTTTCGAATCATGAGTTTTTAAGTCTATTTCAGAAAAAGAACTGAGTTTCGGGAACGAACATATAAGACTTCACTCTTAGAGTGCATAGGCCAAAAATATTCGTCTTAATGTGATGAGATCGTTCATGTCGTTTTTATGGGTGGGGATAATCAGGAAAAACAATTAAAAAAGTTTTAGGAAAAAAGACTTAGCCCATTTTTAAGAAAAAACATCAAGTAAATAATAATAATTATTAACTGGAGATGCGTCTCCAAGCATAGGTAATGATTTTTCAATTGAAAAATCATTAAAAAACATCAATGTATAGTTTAAGGAACCATCTATATATGTATTAAATTTTTAATGAAATAAACTGTAGGTTTAGATTGAGCTTCAGAGGAAGAACCTTACATCCCAGCTTGTCTAATAAAACAACTATGGACAACATCTTATCGATGCTGTTGAGCGAGAATGCAAAAAATGCAATTTTCATGAACTGTGATAAAAAACTTCTAAAAAAAAAATTCAAGTTGGTGGGGGGGCTGATCAGAACCAACTAAGTTATTTACAAAATAATTTCGCCTTTATAAATAACTGATTTAGAAGAGTGTGTGCATGTCGAGTTTGTTGAGTTTGTTCGTTAGTATGAACGCTGCAGCCATTTTTTTCATTTTTAGAAGAAAAAAAAAGTAATATCTCTAATAAAATTACGTCAAGGCGCAGTTTAAAGTACTTTCTAAGTATGCATTAATTATATTTGCTTATGCTATTAACAATTTCGAAAACGTTAGCTGCAGGAAATTGGTCCCATACGTATAGACGAAATTTTTTTTTTCAAAATTTCAACATATCTTCTCGAATCACGAGTTGAAATTTCAGAGAAAAATAAATTGAAATGGCGGAATGATACATTCCCACAGGCGTACACTTGGCCATGAAACGGATTCAAAAAGATTTTTTTTCTGTTGGGAAGGGGTGGGGGGAAAGAACTTAAACTTTAAACTCCAAAATGGCTCATCGCAACCAAACAATGTCTTTACAAAAAAATGTTTGTCTCACTGAGAGAAGTTCGTTCATATCGTTTTAATTGTTTTTGGGTCGCTAAATGAATGCTTCTCTAAAAAGGATAAAAAAAAATATCTTCATTTTTAGATAAAAAAAAAAAAATCTCTAAAAAGGATTAGCTCATTTTCATGAAAAATACGTCAATGGATAGTTTAAGGAACCTTCTAAGTACGTATTAATTTTTTAATTAAGAAAAAAACAATCTTTTTCCTGTCGGAGGGCGGGCGGATTGAGTTAATAACTCCAAAACGACTCATCAGAGCCAAACAAGTTATTTACAAAAAGAAAATTCGCCTTAATAAGAGGAGTCTGGACATGTCGAGTTTATTGAGTTTGGTTCGCTGATATGAACGCTAGAGCCATTTTTGCATTTTTAGAATACTTAGTACTGTATCTCTTAAAAGGTTTAACCAATCAATACGTTAATACATAATCGTGAGTATGTATTAACTTCATTTGATAGTGATTCTTGCCGTTTCAGAGGAGATAGATGCACAAAATTGGTCACATACGTACAGATGAAAAATTTTTTTTTCGAAATTTCAACATCATGAGTTTTTAAGTCAACTTAGGAAAAAAAAAACTGAATTGGGAAAACGAACATACAGGATTTCACTCTGAGTGAGTGGTAGGCCAAAAATTTTAAGTTGAAATTTCTAAAAATTTAAGAAATGGCTCAATAGCATTCATTCTAGAGAACACAAAATTCAATAAATTCGACATATATGGACTGCTCTCATTGAGACGAACAATTTTTGTTAAAAATTGCAAGGCTCTGATCAGCTACATAAAGGTTTTTTTTTCCCCCCCCCCCCACCCCCCTCAGAAAAAATTTTTTTTTTAATTTTCTTTCTTTGTTGATGACAAAGTGGGAAGCCTGTGCGAATGTACTATTTCAATTTATTTCAAACTAACTTCGCGGACCGCCAAAAAGCATGTTATCTACGATCGAATCCTTAAAGTTCAGGAAGTTACTTCGAACAAACACAAAGGATGTGCACGAAAATCAAAGTAAATCCAAATTATGGGTCTAGCATTGCCGTTAAGTACAGGGTGATCCCAAAGTCAGGTCACCCAAATAAAATATAATATATAATGCAAACCATTAAACATACCCATTCTTCTACTACTTCTTGCAGAAACGAACGCGACGGCACATGTTCTTGTAAACGCGTTGCACCACTGTTAATTTATTGCAACACATTCGAACAATTTGTAGAGCAGTTAGATGATACTGAATGCAGACAAGGTTATCAACAGGACGGAGCTACAGCTCACAAAGCCCGAATCTCAATGGAACGAATGAAAATCCGCACTGGAGGACATGCTGCAACGCGTTTCCTATATATATAGGATCACCAAATAAGTGGAGTAACTGCCTTTTGGATCACCCTGTATTTTATAAAAAAGGTAAGACATTACCAATTTAGCAATAAGTGAAATTTATTTTAGTTTTACAGACGCGTTTCGTAATAAAATATCTTCAGAGATGTTAACATCTTGGCTTTTATTTTGTCCAAAATATTAACTCCAGGTCGAAAAACGAGGAAGGTCTAAACTCGACAATACACCAGACCGTACACCCAAGTAAGTGTAGAGGGCTCCTGCCGTTGCGGAGAAAGAAAAGTTAAGAGCCTTTGTTAAAGGAGATCACCAAATGAAAAGCTGAATAGAGAAAGGAAACCATCATCAAAAATAGAGCAGAAAACTGAAAAAGCAAGCCAATGCATGGTCAGTACTTGAAGTAAAAGGATCAAAGCTTACATAGAGCAGAAGAAAGACACTGAAGGTTACATTTTGGAGGCCCAAGAATAAGGTTTGCTGCCAACAAAGTGCATAAAAGTAAAACTTCAGCCTGTAAGCCACAACAGCAGATGCCAACTCTTCAATGAGGAGGATGAAACAAACTCGATCAGTGGATGCAGTAGAATTTCGCAGACCGATTCTCTGCTTAGATTTGCGAAAATGATTCGTTGGAAACTATCGAAGTTGGATTCCAGTGGAGTAAAAACAATGAAAAACATCAAGTTGAGACAATTTTGGAAAATCCAAACAGACACCTTAACCTGACCCACAATTTAGGTTAATATAACCCTTGTTGGCTCGCTGATATTGTCGTCGAAAACGCGGTGATGATTGTGAAAAAGCCTGTGGAAGAAGCCATCTCTTGTCATACCAATTGTTAAAGGATTCCTTTGGACTTCCTAAAAAGATACTTAGAAATTTTCAGTTTTAATTCCTTTACTTTGAAAACAAATCCACTCCATTCAGAATTGCAAATATTCTCAGACGTTATCCCTTGATAGTTCTTGGTTAGACTTAAACGAATAAGCTTTTAACCAGTTTTACGACTCTCAATCTACTAGCCATTCGAAATTAACTCCAAATAATAAGCAGCAACTAACTCTCATTCGTTATTTAAGGTGGATGGAAGACTGTCGTCGGTGTTTCAGCTGGCTCGGTGGCGTCTGGCATTAAAAGGCCGCGCGCCCCCACCTGGTGATGGTGGTGATGATGATGATGGTGGTGGTGGTGGTGGTGGTGGTGGCGGCGGCGGTGAAGGGCGCCAAGGAGCCACTCTCTCTTTCTCCCAATTACTTGTACCTTCACTGGTTCCAGGTGGAAGGAAGAAGGATGAAAGGATAGTAAAGATGGGATGGGATGGGACGGACGGATGAATAGAGGGCCCATGAATGGAAAAGCGGATGCGAGCCGGCTTCGATCCCACCTTCCTTCCTGACCGAAATTCTTACATCCACACATACAATTTGCCATATTCTATGATGCCAAACAAACGAAAAACACCATAGGATAAGAGAAAATGAAAAACTACTTTTCTCCACCAGAAGAAACAAGTACGCTAATCGAGTCGTAATGCTGGAATATTAGGGATTGCTTCAGTTATCATTTTCATTTTGTTTCATTTTTTGTTTTCTTTCCTTATATGCGGGTGACCTTCAGTTAGGGGGGTATCGACGACGTGCAATGGGCCACTTCCAAATGAGAACCCATCATGTGCAAATGAGCGTGAGGGGAAATGGTTATCACACACACACACACACCTCCAGATGGAGGTACAGCTGCAATTTCGGCGTCTGTGTGCAAGAAGTTTCTGATCTGAAGGGAGGGTTATGGCAGGCATGTGGGCCCAAGTTTCCTTTCCTTGACCCCCCCCCCCTTTTCCTTTTTTCTCTCTCTCTCTCTCCTTCCTCCTCCAGTAATGTCGTCGTCGATAAAGATGCGCTGGTGGCACCGTGAGACATCTGGTGAGACCAACAGGAACCACAAGTTGAAGACGAAGGGGGGAAGCGCAAAAAAAAAAAAAAATAAAAATAAAAAAGAAGGTGGGGGAGTGGCGGACCACAAGTTGAAGAGCAGCAGCAGCAGTACAGGTCACTTGAACAACAACAACACCTTGGTGACGTTGATGACGATGATGATGATGATGAATAAAGCGCACAAATAGGGAGAAGAAGGAAGAGTGAAAGTCGTTCGCCAGGGGCAATCCCATTGGCCCAGAGCCCGAATCCCCTTCCTCCCATCATTTAAAAGTTTTCATTAAACACGAACGAACCCACTGAACACGTTTTAATAGGACGGCGCCGTCGGTTTAACACGAGAATACCCCCACTGAACATTTTAAAGGGGCGACTCCATTAGCATAATCAAAAATGTCGCGTGATAAAGACAAAGAACACGGGTTGACTATTCACAATGTCGCGTCACCAAAAAGCCTCGGAAACTGCAAAGAAAAATAGCTCCGTTTTAATATTAGACCTATTTATCATAAACATAGGACGAACGTAGGCTTGAATAACGTCGTGTGAATCTTAAATAGAGAACAAGAAAGGGGCCTTCACCTAAGAACCGCTTCCAGGTATTCCATTTATTTGAATTAAACGTCCCCGACAATCCATACCATGTAAAATAGACTACGTTTTTATGTCACACAAAACTATTTACAATTCAAATTTTAGATATTGCAAGAGAATTTACAAATCTTTATCTCAGTCAACATTTGTTCAAAAGTATGCCTTATTTATTTATTGTAAGGCAATACTTATTTGGAACGTAAGTATGGAGTATTGCCTTTTAATAATTTCATACGAGTGAGTTGGGTCCATGTTGCACATAGATAAATAAGGAGAAAAAATTCATATTGCTGCAAAGTAGAAGCTTTCTCCTTAATTTTCACAACAAATTTGAACTTTTTTCCTGTCCTTTGGATGAAACTATGTGATTCTGTATAAACAAAAGGTGCTTGGTTCATATATCAAAACCAAATTGATCCATCACGCACCGTTTTTGTAGGAGACCCACTTCTCAGAGAAATGTAACAGAGGCTTTATTATAGAAAACACAAACACTAAAATGATTTTTTGGCAATTTCCTCTTGTAAGCATCTGTTGGTGTGTCCCTGATAACAGAGCAGCAACATTCTGCCTGTGTGATTTCATGATGTGAACATGTCATAGATGTAGATGGTTGAAAGTCAAAATCTTGATGGTTTGTGTCATCGGAGGAGTCTTCCTCTGGATCTGTAGAACTGGTCGCACAGCGCTTTTATATGTGCTACATTATAGATACGTAAAAAGCTAAAATGTGGATTTTTTCGAAAAATGGTGCGTGGTAAACAAAAAATCATTACAGATTCGTTATTTTCAGCTAAAAATATACAAAAAAACACTTATTTTCATCTAAAGGACATTTTTCATGTTGTACAGTGTAATTTGTTTCTCCACCTTCGGCTTGGATTACAGCTATGATACGACGAAGTAGAGAGGCAACAAGTTTACTCCACAAATTTTCAATCGGGTTAGGCCAGGCTATTAGCTAGTCACTGCAAATAATGTATGCCCTGCTGAGCCAATTAGTCACTTTTTTGTGCTGTGGCATGATGCGGTGCCATCTTGATAAATAAAATCATCACCACCAAAATAATAATTCTGCATATAATTTTTCAAAAGTTCCACGTAATCATCCGGATTTGTTTTGGCCTTCCTTGGCTGAAATCCATTTTCCTTTAACATTAGTCCTTGCTGCATTCTTCTATTCTTCGTTCATACTCTTGAAGATGCAAAACGATTAGACTTTGCAATTTTTACCAGAATACGGTCTTATCAAGCGAGGCCTTACACAACGATGCATGTTTTCAATCTAATATTTTTTTATTTTCTTGCGTGGGACGCATTAATTAATTTCGTTGCTATTTCATTTTCTGTTTTCCCTATTGAAAGCAAAATGAAACAAGTCCAAATGTTTTTTGCTTCATTCCTACAATATGCTCACAACGCAACCGTGCGCCGCCACCGAGCGTTTTTGTCATTAACCATTTTTTATCAATGGAGCTTTCGGACAATTGCCCGTGATCTGTACGTTTATCCGATCCGTCTCTGTTTGCACGATAACTTAAAAACGGAATAACTTTTTCAAATTTTGTTTTCAGAAATAAGACCAAGATCTTAGCTCGGCTGTATCAACTTTTTAGGCTTTTTTCGAGGACCCTTTCAAGTCGATTGCACTTCTAGAACCTTCGTACAATAATCGAATACCAAGAAAATAGCATGTCGTACAATGGTCCGAAAGCGCCATTGTTAAAAAGTAATTAATGATAAAAAAAACTTCGGTGGCGGCGCATGGTAGCATTGAGAGCAAATTGTAGAAATTTTGCTGTGATTTATGGCCGTGGTTTATGTGATTTATGACTATCATACGCCGGCACCGAGTTTTTTTGTCATTCATCAACTTTTTAACATTGGAGCTAAAATGGTGGTTTGGAACCATTGTATTCTAGACCGTGCTTTACATGGGCACGCGCACGTGATGATCGCTTTGTCGCAGCTAAAGCTCCTTCTTGGAATGTTTGCAAGATTTTATTCGATTCAAGTGTTCAACTCACTTTTGTGATGATGTGATTTTTTTTTTACCACAGTACGTTTTATGTTATTTGCATCATGCAAATTTATTCATTTGATGAAAATTTTTGAGTAATAGTCCACACTTTTGAGCAAACATTTTATAACTTCTCTTGAAATAAATGTTAAGGTCTGAAACTTGATATGCAAATAGGTGAGTTTGAAAAAATCATAGGACATTTGTGGCCATTCAAATAGATGGAATACCTGAATTTCAAAAATATTCCAAATTTTTGTTCAGAGGCTGTATTCTTAACTTTGGCTTGCACACCACATGCCTACATACAAGAGAAACATCAACACACATTCTGACGATGAAAGAACAGTATTTTACGGGGGCTTCTCCAGCCAAATCCCCTTTCGCTAAATAAAAACCCATTTACCAGAAACACATAGCCACCGGTGGGGACTATCTAAAAAGAACCCGGCACACAACAGCCACATGTTACCATCACCATCGATGATAGCAGCAGAAACCGCCAGCCACGTTGTTTTAAGGGGCCGTTCGCAAGGAGTCGGCGCCTCAAAATAAGCCAACAGACGCTAAGACACCCAAGCTAGCCTTTATGCCACTTCCCCCATTTTCCTGCAGCGTTTTTTTAAAGAAACCCCTGCCAAACACCTTCCTTCCCATGGGCCAAAACGTGCGACGCACATTGAGGCGCCACCGCTGCAGATGCTACGTGTTGGGTTTAATGTGCCACCAGATAAGACAAAACCCCCTCACCCAACTACCCTCCCACCCCCCCACCCGCGCCCCCCCCTAAGAAAGGAGGGAAAAAAAAAACAAGGCAGCAGCAGAGATTAAAAAACTGCCTCTCTTCTATGTGGGTGCCTCTATGCCCCTCTTCCTTCCCAAACAGGAGTAGTAGTAGATACATACTCAGGTCAAAAACTTAAAAAGACGCTTCCGTATCGGAGGGTTTCCTCTTTCAATTGCTACCCATTTCCGAAACACTTGACACCCGTAAATTAAACTGGAGGCAACAAAAAAAACTATTCCACCGAGATGAGTTTAAATAGAAAAAAAAATTAAAAATTAAATAAAAATAAATTGCCGACATTCCAATGTCGTTTCCCAGGCGAGGGTTCAACACCCGGCTAACGTCAACAGGCTCTTTCTTAATGAAACGATAGCACTGAATCACAATCCAATCACAAGAAGCGTCTTACTCCCTAAAAAAAAACAACAACTGTGCGTATATACACTTAATATATATATTATATGGATGGTCCTAGTTTTTCGTGGTCGGGACAGCAGCTGTTCTGGTCGCCATGGCAACGCACCTTCTTCATTAAGGGAGAGGAGAGAGGAGGAGGAGGAAGGAGTCATTTTCCCCCGGAAGACACAGGGATCCTTCACCGGAAACGTTCATCTCGCTTCCAAATTCTTTTACAACTTTTCATTCACAGTTTCTCCTCGCTAAGCCAGGATTTCCTGACGGGGGACGCCATCTTAGCCTCTTCCTCCCACGCCTCTCTACACACACATACGCACACAATGAAAAAAAAGCTAGGGTGGGGATGGGGGGGGGGGGGGTGGAAAAAACGTCCATTTCATTTCTTTAGGCTTCACATTTGAAAGACTTAAAGCCCAGCAATACCTCTTGAATATTTAATTAATTGAAGAAATCCTTTTCACTGACTGAAGAATTTTCGTACTTAACTAAAGCATCCAAAATAAAATTAGAACACATAAAACATTTGTATAAAGCTCACGTGCTTTGATACCACTGATTGTAGCCTTACGAAAACCTCTTTTCCATAGTCTTACTTTATTACCGTCTGAGTTTATACTTGGAAAAAAAAAATAAAAAGAGCTAATCTATTACTGCGGGTGGAATTCTTGCACGTAGGTAGGTTAAAGCTAGACGATAGTGAAAGTTTCATCAAAGTCAGTTTTTTTTATACTCTGTTTATTCTTGTATCCTCTATGTTTCTATTTCAAAAAAAAAACAAGCAGAATACATTTAAAGAACAAATAAAAACCGACGACGTGTTTTTCCAGTGATTGGTACACACTTAACTAACAGTCCATATCTTGAAAACTACTGAGCCGATTTTGATGAAACTTGGACTGTTCCCTAAGTTGAAAGATACTTAATCCAATAAAAGAAAAGAATTATTGCAATTCGATTTCTAGTTTCTGAGAAATACGTGGACAAACATACGTACATACACACACTTATGGAATTTGGCACACCTGTTTAGACTAACATATAGGAATATTGTGCAATTCCAACAATATTACTACATACGAGTCGAATTGATAATCTCCCTTTTTGTCGACGTCAGTTAAAATTTCATACTTTTAATTTTCAACAATGTACAGTGATTTCCTAATTGTTACAACATTGTTTGTTGTTTAATTGTTTCCAAATATTTTAGTCTCTGTGCCATTTTAAACAAAATTTCAAACAATACATCCCCTGAAAATGCCGATAGGAAAACCGCATTGGGAAAAAGAATAAATTTAAGTATTACAAAAATTGCAGTTTGACATCATTTAACAGTAAGATTAGTAGATAATTCTACATACTATGTGATCTATTAAAGGTGGCTACATTAAGCGCGCATACTACAGTACAAGATTCTGTTGCTGATATCCATTTCTGTAACATATTTTACTACAACAATTGCTTGCCTTCCTCAATTGTCTCATGTCTTATAATATTAGAATTTAAGATTAAGTCTCAATTATTTAAGATTAAGAATCATGTAAGGGTCCGGTATATTAACAACACCCTTAACGAAGGCAATAACTCTGAATACAATTATTAATTTAAAATAAACAACAAAAATATACTTGCTTTACTAACGAGGAACAAGAAGTAATTAAGCAAGGGGGGGGGGGGAACTCCGTGCTGAATTCCAATTTAGTCTCTTCCTTTAATTAGTTTTATTATTATATTGAAATAGGTGTTTAACTTAATAATTAGAATTTACAATCTTAATATAAATCCCTGGTATAAACTACTAACTGAAGGAAATTTGAATACAGAATTATGAGCATTTAATAACTCCACATTAGTCAGTCGACAAATTTCCAATCAAACAACCAAGAGTCGATAACTAGTTCGGCGACTCATTGGCGAGAGTTTCGATCCAACGTTTTATTGCATATTATCCTTCACTGCTAACATTACCCATATAACTTATTCCCATAAATGACGACTATGCAATTTTGCATATCAAAAATTTAAAAACTTGTCAAAGCACATGGAAATTTTAAAACAAATTTTCAATTTAAAGTTCACACTAGGTCATATCTCAATTATGTTTTTTCTCGATACAGATATTTTATTTTTCATAAATGACTTTTTATAAAGTTATTGCTTATCATACCAATAATTCCATCACTCAGTTCAAAAATCACACCAGAAAACGCTTTATTTAACTCGAGTTCTGTCATTTAGTTTGTTACTTCATTTGAATCCAATAATAGAGGGTTATCTCAGGTTATGTACATTTGTTTACACAGATGAACCATCATCACCATCTGCTGCCAAACGCGTTATCAGCTGTTCTTTGATTAAGAAAAATCCATCAAACGACTGGTGTAGTTCGTCATCAAGTGATTTCTGTAGTATCAGAGAAATCTCATTTCCAGGAAGATCACTGACTCACATGGGTACTGTTCTTATATGTAATGCAGTGAGGAATTTGCCCTTGTACTTTTAGGAGAAAGAAGAAAAAAAATTGAAGCATACCAGTGAGTCGCCGAACAAGTGAACGACTCTTGTTGGGTTGTTGAGTGACTGTAACTGATTTACAATTCAAATTGTTAATTTTTAATTGTTTCGTTATTTATACAGGAAGTTATACTTTCTTGAGTAACTAGTTGGACAAAGTTTTTAATTTTAAAAATATGATATAACAAAGATGTAATAATGTATTCACTGCCCATTTAGTTTTTATTGATTTTTCAAATATACCGGTATACCGGTCATTTTTGAAACACCCGGTATGACCTAATGTAAAGATGTGGCTAGCAAAAGCTGAGCTCTCATTATCATATTTGGGTGAATTTAGATGTTCTTTGTTACCGAATTTAAATTGTCTTTTGGTCATGCCTAAATAAAAACTTCAAAATTCATGCCCAAAATATACTAAATTGTTACCATATTGCATAAAATCATCAAGTTGTTGTGACTACATTATTACACCATTGTTACAGCATATTGTCAAATTTAAAAACTTTGTAATTCCATGACTTTGAAAATGGCAAAGATCGCCGAAACGATCGTCAGTCCATATAATAAAATTAAGTATTGCAAAAAAAAAAAAAAAAAAAAAAAAAAAATAAAAAAATAAAATTTAAAAAAAAAAAAAAAAAAAAAAAAAAAAGACCAACCACGTATTTAATTCTAAGGTGCAATACAAGAATCCTATTCAAATATTATATCTGTTATAATAAATTAATGTTATATACTCGTCTCTACGTCTCTTCTCTGAAACAATTAGCTAAATTATTATTATTTTACTTATTTCTTTCTTCGCTGGCTGTTTGGTCCATTTGAAAATGCGAGTTCCATTTAAGAAAAATCACAACAAGACACAAAGAACATTTAGAACCAGTGACGTCTCCACGTCCAAATTTTTCTGACTTTCAAACGCGGGCATTATTCCACCGTAAACAATATTTCAGCAGCTTCTTCACGACGACCTCTCCTCTTATTATACGAGTTGGTGCGTCTCGACCCATCCCAGAAAGCAAAAAAAAAACTAAATTACCAAAAAAAAAACAAGGACCGAGATCTATTGAGCCACTCCCAACTAGAGAATAGAGGAACCAACGCTAAAAGAGAGAACAAGTTGTGGTGTGCTCCGTGCGCTGCTTCCCTCTGCCGATGACCTACTGAACCAATTGCTCACTCTCTATCCATCCATCCATCCACCTATCTATCTATCTATCTATCCACGTCCTTTTCCTTTCTTTTTCCCATTTGGTTTCGGCAGCTGATGCAGGTGGGGGTGTGTTTTGGGGTAGCAACAGCTGAGCGCTCGAGGAGCCGGAAGACAGCTGGTCCGCACGAGGGAGCCACCGACGGAACCTGTTTCTCTTGGAACCAGCTGCTCCTCGACTCACCACCACCAACCAAGGACTAGGCCACTCTGGTGCTTACAACTACTACGAAGACGACGACTACTATAACAGTGTGAGTGTGTGTGTGTATACACAGGGACTAGACGACCCAACCTCCTGTCTACTCCATTCCATGGACCAACCCATTAATAAACGCTAGAGAGAGAGGGAGACACTTCTTTAAAAAGTGTCTGAAGGTGCCGCCGCAGCGAAATTGTTTATCATGAAAAGCGTCTATCTAAACAGGCCAAGCTTATGGGACAGAACATGAGCACTTTTTTTTATAATAACAACGAACGCGATGGAGAAGACAAACGTTCAAAAAAATTTATACTGGTCAAATGACGAGTGCATTATTCACCAACGAAAATGAAGCAGAGTGTCATCGGGGTGAACGGTCGAGTCAAGCTGTGAATCACTGGACACATAGGAAACACTAATCATTTAAACAAAAAAGAAAGTGAATCATTTAACTAATTTATTTCCAGTCGATTGGTACCATTAAGTAACCATGATAAACGTTAGCGATCCTTCCTGGAGCAATTTTTTTTTTCTTTTTTAACTTCTTGCGCGTTCTTTACTTTAAGGCGACACGGACGACGTCCAGACTCGTCTAATCCTAAAAATCCCAACACTCACTTGTCATGGGATCGTCCTTCATCATCCACTATCTATGACGAATGCAATTACTTGTCTTCTAATCCAGTGAGACAATCAATTATCACGCGCTCGTTGTCGAATCCTCACTTTAACCCATTCCACAATTAGTAAATAATACCATATTAACGTTTATTTATTGATATACTTTTTTCGAAACGTGACTGTTGACTTGCGCCTTCGTGGAGATCCACTGTGATGAAAAAATCGATTTTATTACCTTTCGCCGGGAATAAGGTGTCCAATTTTGGTTTCCTTTTGAAGCCTTTCCTGAATTGGTCGCAGAGGACCTGTTGAATGGACTTATCATTCTGGGGGGATCTGAATTCATGGGTGTACTGTGTGAAGATTAACGATGTGGCCCATTCACGCACGAAGATTGAGGACGAATAACCATGCCATCGACAATCATTATGGCCGCCACTGTGTTAAACAACCTGAAATTCCGCTTACTTACTATATACGTGATTTCGCCTGTAGTACGGGACTTTACGGAAACCATGTGCATTACGGATATATACTATAAATAAATTGTTATGGTGGAATGGTACATTCGCATAAGCCCCCAAGGTCATTTTGTCGTTGAAGGCTAAACCATTTTTCTTTTCATTTTTAGAAAAAATTAATATCTCTGAAGAGGCTTAACCAATTGTCATAAAAAATACGTCAAGGCACAATTTAAGGTACCCTCTAAGTATGTATTAATTTTCTTTTGTGCAGCTACTTCCTCCGAAACGGGAAATAGCAAAAGCAAATTGATCAGATACGCACAGACGAATTTTCTAAATTTCAGCATTTCGTCTCGAATTATGAGTTTTTAAGAAATACTGAAATGCTCCAGAATTTCAAATCGAAATTTGCTTACAATAACGTGGGTGTAACTCAACATAAAGCCACGGAGGAAACTGCAAAGTGCAGCGACCTTTTGGGCATCTTGTAAAGTCGCCTGAAAAGCGCACCGTGTTTCAGATCGTTTTCTACTGAGCGATTTTCAGGCGTTATCCCGAATCTGATCTGATCTGAATGGTCGAGTCACTTTAGAAAACATTGGCGAAAAAGTTGATCTGCAAACACTAGTCCCTCTCTCAATGCGATGGACTCCGCTCACGTTCACGCTTTGAATTTATTACTTTATCATACTTCTACTATTGAAGCCCGTTTTTCATTTAGCGATTTTCCAGCGACATTCTGATTACTTTTATAATGCGAAGGTCGTCCAGAAAGTAAAGAACGATTGGGTGTATCTTAACAAAAAAACAAAAGATATCAAACCAAACTTTATTGGCAACAATACTAAACCTAACGCTACTTTTCTACATAATCGCCAATTGTTATTGAATCCAAGCGCCAGTCCATAAATTGGCATCACACGTATTCTCCTTCATAAAAAAGAAAAGCAACTTGAAAAAGCGCTATCCAAAACAAGAGTCACTGAATGTTGTCTGCAAGGATTGTGTTGATTCACGACGACGCTCGGCCTCATGCAGCTGCAGCAACAACAAAAATTGCAAAGTTTCAAGGGGGGGGGGGGCAATTTTGACCATTCCCTTACAGTACCGACTTGGCGCCTAGTGATTATCAACTTGTCCCAAAAATGAAGGGGGTTTCTTGGGAACACATGACTTCAGAATATTAGCGGCAGATGAGTAGAACATCGGTTTTGAAAAACAAGTGTCTCGTTATGACAAGTGCCTCAATAACATTGGCCATTATATAGGAAAGTAGTGTTAGGTTTAGTATTCTTGCAAATAAGGTTTTGCTTTGATATCTTTTTTATGTTTTATCTTTTTTTTGCCCAATCGTTCTTTCTTTCTGGAGACCTTCGTAATTTCAAGTTTCTTATGTCCATAACTTAAATTTTGACATCATGTCTTCAAAAAACTTCTTCCAAAAAACATCCTCATCCATCGCAGTATCTTCAAGGCAGCATTTTCCCAATCTCCAGTTCCTTTCTCCAAGATTCTAGTCAATCTCTTCAACATCTTCAATTCTCTTGAGATATTCGTCAAAGTCTGAAGCTGTTTAAGGATTGAAGACCTTCAAGACCTTCTTCAAAAAGTTCAAGTTCTTCGTTTCCTCAAAAATATTAAATTCTCCTATTCAAAAACAGCTACAATTCACACAAGATCCTAATTACATCAACTATAATTACGACGGTCCTCATTACTGGACTTCAATTTATTTCATTTTACTTTAGTGAGGACTGTCTTAATTATAAAGGAGAATTTTATTAAGTTAACCACGAATATATGTACCATTAGAATAAACTTCTATATGTACCATTAGAATAAACTTCTATATGTACCATAAAATTTTTCTTCTTTTTCTATTTAATTACGTTACACATTAGAATAAACTGTAAGGTAATAACTGATAACAAACATGTTTTACCTGACAATAGAATTACCGTAATTCCCGGACTACCAACCGCGGCTCTTACGTATTTAAAATCCCAGTATTATTAAACAGCGGCACATATGCGGCTAGGGTAGGCTGATATATTGTTCAGAAATAGAGGGTGGAAGAGGATGGAAATCCAAATTCCAATGAAAATATGGAACCGGAAAATGAAGACGAGGAAAACGAGGCACCCATAACGGTAGACGATGTTATGTTTTATGAAACATTTTATACAGATTCTGATGATTCTAGTTTTGATGCAGGGGTCGCGCTACCGATCGCCATTGTCGCCAAATGTGATTACAAATTTTCGATGGGGATAATTTTTGTCACTTGGCGATTATAGTGGCGATTTTATTATATGATTAATATTTAATAACGTTTTTATGCATCATGACATTTTATTCTTCATGTAATATTTCTAGAATGTGGCACTAACGTTACAAAATTTGTACTTCCGTTTAAAAAACTACATCAGCGACACAGCAAACGATTGACGGGCATCATTGGTCAAATTACAAGGCTTACTTGGCCAAATCGCGATTTTTTAAATTTTCCTAATTTTTTTTTAACATACATTAATTTCTACATTAAATCATGATAACATTGAATATATGTGAAATCAGGCCTATTTTGTTTTAACCTTGCCTTCATATTAGGCGCGGCAATGCCATCAAACCTGGGCGTTTCCACCCAGATCTAGGTTTTCCTATCCCAGAGAATCTGGTGAGAAAATAAAAACCCACAAAAACTCAGATGACGATACCTGAGCATAGTATTAGAGATAACACGTGACGAGAAAAAAAAATCCTGAATCTAGGTGGATAAACTTATTTCCGGCAACACTTTTGCTGGCAACTTATTCGGCGGGACCAGTGTTGCTAACTTAGTGCATTTCCCACTAGATTTTGTGTATTTTACACAAAATTATGCAAAAATACACAAAAATCCACTAAAAATTACTAAAATCGATTTTAGTGGGAAAAAATTTTGAGTTGGAAACACTGAGCGAGGCGAGGCTCAGAGTACTGTCAAGTGGTTTCTGACATCGTGATTGTCTGAGTGATCGTTGCCAAATGCTCTTTTATCTCAGAAAGAAATTGCTTTATAGGCTTTAAGTAAGTTTCAATTAAAACTCGAGTTATGATTAATAATAATTTATTTTAATTCCCAACAATGGTTCTACAATTTCGGCGATAAAAAAAATTTCTTGGCGAAAAGATTCAGTTTTGGCGATTACATTGGCGAAAGATTTGGAAAATTGAGAGCAACTCCTGTGATGGATTCTGAAAATTGTAATAAATTTAGTTTTTTATTTAAATGAAATGTGGCTCATATTTATTTAAAACGTATTTCACCTCTTAATTGCTTTTGAACTACAGCCCTTACGATATACATATTTTTAACATAAGTATTTTTTAAGCATTTTTGTGCAGTGCGGCCCTTACGACGAGTGCGGCTGGTAATCCGGGAATTACGGTACTAGAAATTGTGGTGATGGAGTCTCAAAGGAATTTGATTACTGTAAACTTCTTTCAATAATTGTATAAATAAGAACATCAAAGTACTAAAGGCAAAAGTGGAAACCACTAAAAACGACATCCATCGAGCAAAGCAAAACCGTTAGAAAAGGGAGGAATGCGCAAAAAATAAACTGCTTTTCTTCCTAACGCTCATTTATGTTGTTGCCCATTCCAATAGGCACAGAGTTATCTAGTTTATCCTTTTATTGCTCAAGCACCCCAAAATTTGACGACAACCCAACGACCATTTATACGTATCGAACATCTTTCAAAACCTCAATCAGCCGGACGAGTCTTCGCCATCCCTTAAGATGAGGTTTGAATCATACGCGACACTTCCAATGGTCAAAGAGTTGGTGGACGTAACAATGGGGCTCCGCATGAGGCACGTCACTAGGAACGCTATTTCCGGAGAGACCGAAAAAGAAAGAGAAAAAAAACCCAAAGAGAAGGAGGACGACAATGATCACGTGATGATGGTGGTGATGGCACTTCATCGTCATCGGTGCCCTTCCTTTCAGCCTGACGCAGAGGAGGAAGCCAACGTTTCCTGCCAACCCTCGACCAGGAACCCTTTCGACACCTCTCAATCCACACACATACACTCTAGAGACAGATTTCTTTTCACGTCATTGCATAATTAACAAAAAAAAAAAAAATCACCGCTGCTTCTCAGGGTTCCTCCCAAAAGAAACTCACGAAAGGAATTCAACGTAAAAACGCTTAAGTAGCTCATAAAAATCGGCTCACACATGTGACAGGTGTGGACAAAACGGGCAAGGCATACATAAAATTACGCGTTTTCCTTACACATAATTGCGTTGTTTTCAGATATTTTTATTATGTAATATATCTCTATAAAATTCGGATTTTTGTTCGTACTCCAGAAGGGAAACTATGTAATGATGAAACTTAGCAGTACGAGTTGAAAGCGAAGTAGAAAACTGGAGACTATGATGATTGAATTATTTTTGTTAGTTTATCCAAAATAAGAATATAATAAGGTTTTCCAGAAATTTTCCTCCGATCTTTAGCTTACATTTTCTGAATTATAAGTTGGAAACAGAATTGAAAGCTAAACAAAGAGGTTATTTGATAGTGGGTTATTTTAATTGTTTTAAGTGAAAGTTGTTTTAATTTGTGTGGTTGACAAATGATTTTGTTGCGTTATGTTTTTATGTCATGGTCTTTTAATCTTCAGAAGATTAAGTAAAACTTTGTAATTAATTTTTTAGTAATATTTATGGTTTCTTTTTATAATTCTCTTCTTTACTAATAAATTTTCTTCCCCCTCCCCTCCAATCTAGTTGGACTAAATAATGGTTTACTAAATAATTGTTTTTATCTTTGTTCCTGTATGCTCGTTCATCTTCTTTTATTTTCTCTGGAGTTTTCATTTTGTTGGCCCCGTGTATAAATGTATTCACAATTTTTGTAGGCAATCTGGCAGTTTGTGCTCCATTTATTTATCTCTATAAATTAGGCAGGTGTCCTTGAAATTTGTGTTTGCATTGCTATGGTTGTTGTCTTTGTTTATCAGTAGTTTTTATTTGTGGTTGTTATTAATAATTTATTTATATTTTTGTTATTTAAAAAAAATAAAAAATAAATAAATTAACAAAATTTGCAAAATCTACCAAAATTGAATGAGCAGTTTTTCTCGTGAGATTTTGGTTTAAAATCTAAATTATACCTAATTCGCAATATTTTAGAGCCCAAACGGACAGAATATAAATATAAAATTATAATAAATAACAATGTACAACAAATTTGAACTTTTTTTCTGTCCTTTAGATGAAACTATGTGATTGTGTACAAATAAAAGATGCTTGATTCATATATCAAAACCAAAATGGTCCATGAATAGACCATGGACCACGTTTTGTAGAAGACCCACTTTCAGAGAAATTGTAACAGAGGCTTGGTTATAGAAAACACAAACACTAAAATGATTTTTTTGGCAGTTTCCTCTTTTAGGCATCTGTTGGTGTGTCCCTGATAACAGCCCAGCAGAAATATTCAGCTAGCATACTTCCATTCCATCTTTAAGCTCTGCCTGTGTGATTTCATGATGTGAACACACCATATAGCTGTAGATGGTTGAAAGTCAGGATCTTGATGGTTTGGGTCATCGGAGGTGTCTTCCTCTGAATCAACAGTATATTTATCTGGAGCTGTAGGTTTAGGAAGATCTTTAGAACGAGGAATTGATCGCATAGCGCTTCTACAGGGTGGTGAACTATAGATACGTAAAAAGCTAAAATGGGGATGGTGCATGGTAAACAAAAAATAATTACAGATTCGTTATTTTTAACCAAAAATATACAGGAAACACATATTTTCATCTAAAGGACATTTTTTATGTTGTACAGTGTAATCATACTCAAAAATCGCCATATTTTAAAATACAAACGGACAGATTATAAATAAAAATAAAATAAATACAGTTTCAGCAACAACAACAAAAAAAAAAAAATCAAGTCTAATATTCAAAATTTAAAAGATAGTATAAAATATAAAATTTGAAATTTAGTACAGTATATTATAGTTTTGTTAAATATTATATTTTTACTAAGTATTTAATTTAAGATACAAAAAATAAAGTGAAATAAAATTTCCCAATAGTGTTTAAATCATGTCTCAAAATATCGCTCTATGTTTTCCTCAAAAATCCATTTTTTTAACTTTTTATTTTTGTAACATTCTATTACAACAATTTTTGACTAACATCTTATATCTTATCTTATATATCTCTTGCGTGTATTTATTTATTTATCTGTAATTCTATCTCCTCCTAGACGGTTTGAGCTAGCGACTTGAAATTTTCAGGGCAGGCTTATCAATAAAGGACCTGCTCTATCGCCAAAAATCATCCCCCTACGACCCCCATTCCCCACTTTCTGAAGTTTTCATTTAAAATTATCTGCTTTTGCTTTGAAATTCCCCTCAACAGATGCCGCGGGCGGGCGAAGCCGCGGGTAACAACTAGTACAATCTATTTGTCATTGTATTGAAGTATATTTAATGAGAGGTATTTATCTTACTTTATTTTTTGTTTTGTGTGTGTTCTCGTATCTTAAGAACTTTTTTCCAAAGATTCCATATTTATTTCCTTCAGTGCATATTTACATATTCTTAAAATATACAATTTTTGGTATAATTTTGATCTTTTGTATTGGTTCAAGTATTTTTTTTTTCTATTTATGAAAGTTTTATTGTTGAATTGTATTGTATTGAATATCTTTTGGGACTTTGTTAGTTGTAATGTTTGTGAATATTTCAATAAATGTTTTACCAATTAATTTTAATGGATATTTGTGGTTGATGAGATTTAATTTTAATTTTTTAATTTTCTTTTTTAGAAAGTAAATTAGGTGAAGTTAGTTTTTTTATTCTTTAATATTTTGTTTGATGGTGTTAATTTTTTGATGGTGTGTAGATAGACAAGTGTGGATTGTTATTGTTCTTTTTGTGAGTTTTTGTTCATATAATTCAAAATTTCATTTATATCCATTTCTTATGATATTTAACTCCAGGAATGTTTCTTAACTCTTTAAGAAGTCCGAATGAGAACTTCTATTCTCGACAACGAGTACCATGCATAATTTGAATCCCTAAAACGCTCTCTAACACACACACAAAAGACTCTTCCCGTTATTACAATTAACTTTAGTTTATTGTGACTACAATTAGGCCACGAGACGATGACATCCCTTCAAAAGGAGCTCCTCTTCCTCCACCACGTTTTTGTTTTTTATCCCCCAACACTTATTAGTCAGCTCTGTCTGTCGGCCTGTCTCTATCTGTCGGCCTATTTAGTAAGGAGGTGACAGAAAATCACGGCCACGAAACCCATGATAATGTCATTAAAAAAAAAAAAAAAAGAGAGAGAGAAACAGAAAATGTCGCCATCGTGTCTCGTGCGGGTTTTACACTCCATCCCACCCACAAAGAGGCTTTGTCGTGCGACGACGGAAGGCAGCGACGTCGACGTCTCCTTCCGCCCTGTGGTCATCGACGGAATGAATGACGAAAGCTTATTCACAGTCCACACTGCTCTACAGAGGACGGATGTGAAAGAAAGAGCGAGAGCAAAAAGAGAGGAGTCTCTGAGTCAAAAGGATGGAATTGGACGACAAAAGGAAGAGGAGGAAAAAAAATTCCAATCGCAGCGATAAGGAGGCCCTCTTGGCAATCGACAAGGGCATTAAAAAGGAATAATAAAATAAAAATTTTTAATTGAGCCCTAAACCAATACGATGGGCAATTTTTAACGCTTCGAGGGAAACCCATAACGACAATCTACTTCACTTTTATTCGTTTTTTATCTAAAACATATATTTAAAAAAACAAAACAAAGAATAAGTGACTAGAAACCTGACAGTCCCTCGATTTATTCTCTTCGTTTCCCCACCATTAAGGAGGAGTAGGGTAATTGTTCAGTGGGAAAACGACAATAAAACAGCAACGCCCCTTAACGACTTTCGGTTCCGTTAGCTACAAAATCGCCATCACAATTTTAAAAAAATAATAAAAAAACAATCCCAATAAAAAGACAAATCATAATCGGAAGACGGACATTTCCGTCGTGTTTCTACCAGGTCTACCAGGTACGCTTCATTTCTCACGTCCAATTCTCACACGGGAAGGGGCAAGTGTATTAGTTGCGTTGCCCTTTTCTTTTTTATTTTTTATCATATTTATTAAAATCCTCTTCAAACACGTTCCTTATTTTCAACGAAGCTAAAGAGCCCTTTTAAAAGTATTAAATGCCATTCTGTATTCGTACTCAATATTCTTATACGTCTCGTCCAAACTTCTTTCATCATCATCACCAACATCTCCAACAAAATGCCTTCCTTAAGACTGTAACGAATTTTAATTTTGGGGATCTTTTACTCTAAGGCGAGTTGATTTTTATTGGCCTGCCACTCTCTAAGAGTGAAGGTCTGTGTGTTCGTTTCAGAAACTCAAACAATTTTTTTTTCTGAAATAGACTTAAAAACTCATGATTCAAAAAATATGTTGAAATTTTGAAAAAAAATTTACCGTATGTACATATGTCACCGATTTTGTGCAGATAACTCCTCCGAAACGGCAAATAACAGACCCGAACAAAAATTATACATTCTTAGAGGGTACCTTAAATTGTGCCTTAGCATATTTTTTATGTCAATTGGTTAAGACTTTTTAGAGAAATTAATTTTTTATATAAATGAAGAAATGACACAAGCATTCATTTCATCGATACAAACAATAAAAAGGACTTGAACGACCTCCTGTGATTGAGACGAACCTTTTTTGTAAAGAAACTGTTTGGCAGCGAAGAGCCATTTTGGAGTAATTAAGGGTTTTAGGACCCCCAACACCCCCTCCCCCCACCAACAGAAAAAACAATTCTTTTTTGAATCGTTTCATGATCTCGTGGTAGGCATGTGCGAATGTACCATTCCGCCATTCCAATTTACTTTCTTATTCGATTGGCTTCTAATGCTTTTTTGATTATACGAAATACCCGTAGTTTGAATCCAGATTGCGGACTTTTTTTTTTTCCTTTTCGTTCTTAATCTTAACATAAAGACTAACTAACTACTTATATAAAATGTAATTGTTTCGGCTGTCGCCATTATCGATGTCAAGAGCATTTTTGACAATGCAAATAAGTATCGGCTTTAATGCTTAAAAATCCCATTACCATTACATTCATTCATATTAAAGCAAAAATTACGCAAAGCTACTTCTAGATTCACAGGGAAACACATTCCTGCGTTAGAAAAAATATTTTATTATAAAATATCCACATTTTCAACGATATTACTGAAGTCACGAAGCCGGTCGTTCTTTTGCTAATTTTTTTTCGATTGATTTTATTTTATTTTTTGGTTTTCACTTCAGATTCGGATAGAACATCAAAAATAAATAAAAGTTATAATAGGCACACATATCCGATCTATTTACTCCTACTTTTATTTACTTGAACCGGTCATTTCAAAAACGCCTAAGTCACGTTTTTCTCAAACATATACAGGGTGATTTTGAATTGAGTACAGATTTTTTGGGAGATGATAGAAGAGGTCCTTAGAAGTATTTTTTGTCATATGAACATGGGGTCCCTGCAGCTCCGTTTACTTACAATACTGCATTGAACAATCAAATGACACCGGGACGCAGTGTACGTTGGTAGGGCTACATTATTTTATTTTTAACAATTAACACAAGCAATCTACTGTAATAACTTTTACAGTAATTGTTCGAAATGACCGCCATTTGCTTCATAGCACAATACGCAATGCCTTATGATGGATTGATGTACGCGTGGAAACAGTTGATTAGCACGGTCGCTGATGTCACCTGCTGCCGCGACAACACGAGCCGCCAATTCTTCTTCGGTATCTACGGGTTCGGAGTACACCATTGATTTTATGCTTCCCCATAAAAAAAAATCCATCGAGGTGAGATCTGGCGATCTCGGTGGCCAAGCAACTGGTCCGTCACGACCAATCCAACGACCAGGATATCTCATTTAGGTAATCTCTAACTGCTCTTGTGTAATGCGAAGGTGCGCCGTCCTGTTGAAACCACATCAAATGTCTGGTCATTAGTGGAACATCTTCAAGAAGACCAGGGAGCTCCTCCTTCAGGAAACCAGGGTATGTTTGCCCGTTAAGACGGCATGGTAGGAGATATGGCCCAATCAGGACATTGTGAATCATGCCAGCCCAAATATTCAACGAAAAACGATGCTGAAAACTGTTAACATGTGTTGCACATGGGTTGACATGAGACCACAGATGACTATTGTAGCTATTGAACATTCCCTCTCGCGTAAACGTTGCCTCATCTGTCCACAAAACCATGGAAGGACAGTCTGGAATCTTATTCTGTTGCTGCATAAACCATTCCGCGAAAGCACACCGGGGACCATGATCATTGGGACATAATTCCTGCACCTTTCGAAGCTTGAGCGGATGTTGCAGGTTGTCATGTAAAATGTTCCATACAGTGGTATGACTAGTATTCAGAGCAGCTCCCGACCGCACGAGTACTTGTCGATGGATTTCGGTTAAATCTTTCCAAAACTTCATCCTCTAATTCAGTGGAGCGTAACCACCGACGACGTCCACGCTGATGATTATCATGAGCGAATGCGCCTGTTTCTCTTAGACGACGATCTACTGCACCAAATGTTCGTGAATTGGGAAGAATTCTGTTGGGATAACGTTCAGCATACAAACGCCTTGCACCATCCATGGTATCAGCAGCACCGAGACACAGATGCATGTCTGCATAATCATTCCATGTAAAACGATTCATACTGTTTCTTTAACTTTACACATGTAAAAAGTACATCAAGTGAACTTTTTAAAACAAATCTTTACCTACTGCTTTCCCAGAATGCGATTAGTTCATTTCCATATGGACTAATCGTATTTTACAAGGGGGTTGGATACCATGGAATCTCCTTGACGAAGTTTGTCTTAAGACTTTTCAACAAACAAGCACGTGCACCTTGAAATTTCTTTGCAAACAATTACTTTAAAAGTTATTACAGTAGATTGCTTGTGTTAATTGTTAAAAATAAAATAATTTAGGCCTACCAACGCACAATGCGTCCTGGTGTCATTTGATTGTTCAATGCAGTATTGTAAGTAAACGGAGCTGCGGGGACACCAAGTTCATATGACAAAAATACTTCCAAGGACCTCTTCTATCATCTCCCAAAAAATCTGTACTCAATTCAAAAACACCCTGTATATACTTTTTTTCTTTTCCTGCGAACGCTTCCTTAAAGTTAGACGCATATTCTGGTTAAAAACCACGTACGTCGGTTCATACCTTTCTCTTCAAATAATACCGCCAAATTAACGTACATTGCTTAAACAACGGAAAAAGTGTTCCAAAAGAACATTTGCTCTTTCGACTTATATGAGTTTTCATTATGATCTAGATAAAAAAAAAAGATACTATCATAGCCGAGTAATTCATTGATGGATTTATTATACATTCATTCATATTAATGAAAAAAAACTCCATTCTTGAGTCACTTCCATCAGCTAAAGCTTATGATTTGAGAATGCCAATTAATAATAAAAAAAAATTAAATGATTTAAAGCGACTTGAGGATAGCATTCTGGGGAAGAGCATATACCATTTTATCAAAATATATTTAGCTGGCCAACTGCAAATATTGAAGATAATCCAAATGAGAATGATAGAGAATATGATTACGTACCATAATGATAGTAAAACATGAAAATGCAATGTTGATAAGATAATATTTAAGTGTAATTTTCAATAAAAATTGATTAAAATATGATTAATATGATTGTTATGTTCAAATTATATACCATCTAACACTATTTCTTGCTAAAACAACACAAGTCAACAACAGTTTTTCACGTTTTTTATAATTCATAAATTAAAAAGATTATTCGATATTTCAATCTTTTAAGTTCAGCCACTATATTCAGCCCAAAAAAGCCCTTCTAAACTCGTTTATTTGTGACTGACAAAGTTTTTATTGAATCCTGAAAAATCCTAATACTTGTGACTTAAGCGGTTTTGGAAATGACCGATTCACTTCTTTGTCACTATTTCTCAATTGTTATAATAACAAGAAATTAATTCCCCCCGAGGAGGGTATAGGAAACTATTGGAAGCCCTGAGTTCGTCTATGTTTTACCCTTTTCATCCGCAATTTTTAACCCCTCCCCCTTTTTTTTTTTTTTAATCAAAAAATTTATTTTATCGAACGTAAAAACTTGGAAAATTTAAGAAAGCTCTATCTTTTTTTCGCTTCTCTTCATTTGCGATTGAATGACATATCACAAGTCATATGTTGCCATTTAAAAACGGTCTTAACCACGTGACTGCTATCCCCCACCCCACCCCACATAACTCCGACTGGGGCAATTTGACACAAACATCATAGTCATGTAGATCTTGCTTAGATGATTCTTCATATCGAATTTAACTCCTTTACATACATAATATATGCCATATAGACCAGTTGGTCCCCTCTAACTCCCATCCACGTAACACCGACCCCAGTGAGCCATTCAAACCAAAACTAAATATAAGAAAAGGACATGCCCATAGTAAGCTACGTTCTGAATTTCAACCTTCTGCATCATAAAAATATGCAGGAAATATAAAGAGGACAGATGGTAATGGAAAAACCAATAAGTAGCTCCATTCTTCCGCTACTTAATAATGTAATTTATTTGCCTTGCAGCAAAGCTAGCTCAGTCGGCCCGTGAACCCGAAATCCATCTTTTGTACAATAACTTCTAGTCCTATCGACATCGACTTGAATTGACACTAATTATTATCCATTAAGTATAATAGTGGATTTGCTGGATGCCTCTCTGTCCGAAATCTTTCGAATTTCGCACTTTTCTCGTACGACCTCCAGTGGTAAAGTTCGCGACTACGCTAGGATTAGAAAGGCGCAAACATCAAATAACCGAAAAAAAGAAAAAGGAACCGCTTTATAAACAGAAGATAATTCACATATTATATACATTTATATAACAACGTCGACCAGAAAAGCATTTCATTATTTTTCTTAAACCAACAATCATCGTCCTTTTTCTCGGCCGGCCCCCACGTGGGGTTAGTGGAGATGGGGGAGCATCCCCCTCAATAACCCAACCGCCATTTCTCACTCTGTGATTAAACCCAGTTTCCCGGTGCCTGCTTCCATTTCCTTCCCTTTCCTTCTTGGCGGGAGAAAAAAAAAGTCCGTTAAGGGCTCCGAACCGCCGACTTGATTCGGGTGCCGAGAGAAACAACAATAATAACGATAATAATAAAGCCACTTTTCCTCGTTGCTCACCTGGTCATGTTTCTGTCAATCTTATTCAAGTGAGCGCGAGTTAAGTGGTCTCAATGGAACTTGTCGCGCGTGCCGATACATCGCACATCGGAGACTCGTTAACGGGCTAATGAAACGATCAATTAATTAATGAATAATGACAGCCACGGGTTGTACGGTAGCCCTACACAAGGAAAAATAAGGAAAAAGTTCCCCACTCTTTCCGTCCCATTATCCCTTCTCATTCTTCGTTTTTACACCTTGTCGTAGCTTCCTAGTCGCGCGTTCGCACGTGGCCCTTCCAAATTATTCGAGGGCCCTCTACTCTTCCGAATGAGTATTTCGTGGTTCTCTTCCCACTGCTCATGACAGAGAGAAATGCCCAACGACTTTTGTTATCAAATCTGCATAAAGACAAACGCAAACATTCATGCAATCCAAGATGGGATTCGACCCCGCATTCTGACAGACTCGAGCATCTGGAAAGACTGGCCCTATCGACCATCCGATCCTTTGAAAAATTGAAAAGTCCAACGTCCGTTCAAGATCCAAGGTCGTGTCCATGAATCGCACGCTTTAATGGGTAGACGCGCTTCCATCCGCCGAAACCATCTGCAAATCCCCATCCTTTCTCATATTTTTATACGTTTCCATCCACCACTTTCATTTTTTTTAATTATAAATACAAAAAAAAATGTCCTCCTACCCTCCCTTCTCATTTTAATTACACCCCAACTTCATTTTTTTTTATAAAACAGTCTTCTGCCGTCCATCCATTTCGTTTCGGACAACGACAGTCTCCCACCCGCTTCAACGGTTCAACTCTAGGTTCGCCATATGCTCACTTCGCCACCAGGTGAGAAAGGAGGGGGAAATATGGCGGGAGAGAGAGAGATGGGGAAATTATAGACGTTAGGGCTTTAGCAGATAGTCCATATTAAAAGTAAAAAAAAAAACACTAAGGACCTACGGATGATGATAATCTGCCGCCAACATCGTCGTGGAGAATGAATTATACGGGGAGGAGGAGACTGTGGGAGAAGGATCACGTGAAAACCCTCAATTTTGTGCAAACCCTCCCCACAGCCCTATAAGGCGAATTAGCAAAATTTATCTTGCGCCTCTAGACAGTTTAGTGTGGACGGCAGGTGACCGACGAGTAGAAAGAGAGAGTAACGAAAAGCGTCACCACGCCAACTGAGTCACTCGGCAGAAAATGGCGCCAAAATAGCAATCATCGAACTGACCACAAATGCCATAATCTTCAATTAACTGCCACGCATCTTCACAAATCGAAAAAGTCCAAAATACCACAAACGCTATCTAATAAAAGCTACAAAACAAAAGCGCTGGTATCTAGTTCATCAGTTTAACAAAAATCCAAATTCCACCTGTGGCTCTGGAGATCCTGAAGGAGTTGAAGAATTACAGAACGAGAGGAATCATCTTGAAGAAAGTTGATGTTCTTGAAGGAATGAAGATCAAAAGAAGTTGGTGATGTTGGTCTTGTAAAAGATAACTGGAGATGTAGAAGAACGCTGAAGAAAAATGTTGAGAAAATGTATAATTTTGAAGTTTTTTAGAAGTCCAAATAAAATAAATAAAAGTTCAAAACACTTTCTAGTCTATTCACACGCATTTTCAGTTGGAATATTTTTAATTTAACTTAAATAAAGAAATAGATTTAAACTGAACAAGATCAACTTCACCAACTTCTTCTGATTTTTATTCCTTCATGAACAACCTTCTTCAAGATAATTCCTCTACATTAGTTCTGTAATTCTTCAACTCCTTCAGGAACTTCGACTCAAGTCATCTAATACTGGACTATTGCTGGTTAACTATATTTTATTTTATTTAAATTAAATTAATTTTATTTTATCTTATCTTTTCTATTAATTTCTAAAGGCAAAATATCCACATAAGTATTTAGAATAATATATTCCTTTTATTTAAACTAATGAATTGTAAATAAAGAATTTTTACGCAAATGATATGAAATCGCTTTTAACACTCGGAATACTCTATAGAGTTTCCAGTAGGGGAGACTGGGGCTATCTGTTACAAAATTTGGACTGGACGGCAAAATTTCTTTTGCTACTTTATTTGCATAGTTAACAGCATGAATAAAGCAACTCTTCATTTACTTAAGTATAATTTTTATTGTTTCTAATTGCTCAATGAAAAGCTAAAAAAAATTAAAAACAAACCATATGTATTTTGTAATAATCTGCCTCAGTATTGGGGCAAGTTGTTATACGCCAGGGGCAAGTTGTTACATTCCAAAAGTTAGCTGTTTATAATAGTAGTCGCATTTTTTATTCCGTTTAGGTACTTTATTTGATCTTGATCTTGCGTTTTGCTTCTAATGTTGATTTGTTTCTCTCTCTCTCTCTCTTTTTTTTTTTGCTTTCTCTTTCATTTGCCTATTCTTTTAAGCACTGCTGCTTTCCTCTTTCTGCGGCCATTTCCATTTTTCTGTCGAGGAACAGCCACAGGTAGAGGTCTAATGGCATGTAGTGAAATATGTTTAGGTGAGTGTGAAGTGGAACCATTGGATGTCGATGGTGAGACATCAATCAATGAAGACTGATCATTAGTCATAGGTCTGCTGTTAGGATCATTAGACTGCTGCTTCACTTTCATTCTGCATGGTGGCAGAAGGTTCTGCACGATCAGTAACCGCAGAACATAAAAATTCGTCATCTGTAAAGATGCTTCTCTTGTATGGATGTAAACCCTGCTTGAATGTTTCCCTGTGTAATCGCCATAGGGACAGCACATTTTGTAATGCCTGGAATGTTGTAGATGCTGAGCGTCTTTCCAGGATTGTTTCTCATCCAAGCATCAAAAAAGCTGTAACAAGAGGTCCCCATCAAAATTGTAACAACTAACCCCACACACCATTTTTATATTATACAAACAACAACTTTCCAACCACCCATGGTTTATGGCTCGTTTTATTCACAATTCACGTACCCTTTCAGGTTGTATACAAGTTAATTTAAATTATTTTCATTTATCAGTGATATTCATTGAGAATGAGAAATTTAAAGTTATTCCAGACCCTTCAAAACACAAAAAATTGATTTACGTGCGAACCGTTGCTTTAATCGTCTCGGCGAAACGGAACTAAATAGATCACGTGTCTCGACATCTACTCTAAAGTGCTGAAAGTGCTACCGCGAATTGACGATTTTTAGAACCAAAATAACAACTTGCTCCATGTAACAGATAGCCCCAGTCTCCCCTGCACAGAATTACAATTGCTGTTAGTAAAAGTTCACAATCAGCAATAAGAGCCATGAAAAAAAGAGAATCAATTCACACAAACACACCACATGAAATGACAAATGTTTGGATGCTAAAAGCATTTTCTGGAAAATCTGAACAAAATTGCAAGGGAGGTTGATGGGACGCTCTACATTTGCTATTTACAAAATAATAGAGGTGAAGATATGAAGCCAAACATTCTCCATCTGGAAGGATATCCTTTCTAAATACACATCTTAGAGATGGCTGACAGCTTGCACGAATGGAAAATCAATAGGGACTTTCTCGGCGACAAATTCCACATCGGCGTTTCCACCCCGAAAATATGAAAATCAACAGTCCACAGTCGTTTCAGAGCAATCCCAACACTGAAAAAAGTTAAAATGGCACGTCAACCAACGCTGAAATCTGAGGCTATTTAAGCAAGTCTACAATGGACAGGTGAACACACATCGTGGAAGGACTAATGGCTGCTATACTTTTCAGTGATAAGAAAACTTAGAACCTGGATGGCCCCAGATGGTAACCAATGTTATTGGCGGCTACGATTTACGAAAAGAATCCAAAGTCTACAACAAGGCGGTGAATTATCGTTGTGTGGGGAGCATCAAATTTAATGGAGTGACAGGGTGAGCAGTTCTTTTTAAACAGAAGTCAAAAGATTATCAGAGAGCATTCTGTCCTAGCATTTGTTACCATGCTGGAACGCCCAACTGGGATAGTGGTGGGATTTTCCATTTTAGTTAAAATCTTCTTTAAATTAATGAACTAGAGGCTAAGTGTTTTTGTTTTTGTAACTTAAAAAGATTCTGTAATTCTGTTAACAATGTTAATTATAATTAAATATAAAAAAATGTTAAAAAAACTTTTTAAAGGCACACTTACTTTATAAGGTGCGTTGCAAAAATATAAGAACACCACTGATTTGTTAGATAACATTTATTCAAAACAATTTTTGTTTGGAAAAATGATAACTGCTATGTCACATGTCTAATATATGAAAATCAAATAAACAAATGCATCGATTTCGTATTGCAAGTACATAAAAAATAACTTATAAAAAACGATGCAAAATTATAAGAACACCCCTCTTGAATTGGGTGTACATGTTCTGGATTTACATATTTAAACTCAGAATGTATCATGGATATTTAAAACATCCTGCTTGGAAGGTTTTTCTTGTAGAAAATACTGTCAACGAAACAATTATCAGCAATTCGTCATGGCTCTCAAAAAAGCCTTAACAGAACATGAAAGAGGACAAATAAAGGCATACAAAGGCCAAGGATTGTCGATGAGAGCAATTGCGAAAACATTGAGACGCTCCGTGACAGTGGTGTCAAATGTTCTAAAGTTTGGTAAGCTGTACAATACGAAGAAGGCAACAGGGCGACTACGGAAGATCAACCCAGACAGTTGCACAACATTGACAGCAAGCTGAAGGCGGGTGGAGCATCATTACAGAAGTTAGCCAGTGATCCAAACACACAAGTTCACAAGTCCACACTATCCCGTGCCATTCGTCAGACAACCAACCTTCATTACAGAAAGAGGAAAGTGCGGCCACGACTTCAAGCGCACCACAAGAACAAGAGGCTGAACTGGGCAAGGGAACATGTCAACTGGGGTAACCAGTGGCATCAAGTTGCGTTCAGGGATGAAAAAAAAATTTAATTTAGATGGACGGGACGGATTTTCCTGCTACTGGCAAGACGTGAGAGAGTGAAACAATTCTTTTCAAAGAGACAACAAGGAGGTGGGTCAGTGATGGTTTGGGGTGGGTTTGGCTAGAATTCTTTTCAAAACTTGCTTTTCCCACTGGGCGAATGAATGCCAGAGATTAACAGGAACTGCTTGATGAACACTTGTTGCCGTTTGAGGAACGAATTGGAGGACCTTTTTGGACCTTTCAACAAGACAATGCTTCCATACACGTGGCAAAGTCGACTTGGGAATGGTTTTTAGACAACGATGGACTGGCCCGCATGTTCTCCAGACATTAATCCTATGGAAAACTTGTGGGGTATTCTCTGTAGGCGTGTACACGAAAATGGAAGACAGTTTAGCAATATTGCAGACCTGAAGACGTTCACCGTTGCTGCATGGGAGGAAATCAATGAGACTGTGTTGCATAAACTTCCTGCCTACACGGCTATTCCAGTTAGCACTCTACAAAGGAGACTTTATCGGGTACTGAGAGGGGTGTTCTTATAATTTTGCAACGGGAGTAACCGTAGTCTTTTATAAGTTATTTATTTATGTACATGCAAAACGAAATCGATGAATTTGCTTATTTGTTTTTCTTATGTTAGACATGTGACATAGCAGTTATCATTTTTCAAACAAAAATTATGCTTTGAATAAATGTTATCTAGCAAATGAGTGGTATTCTTATATTTTTGCAACGCACCTTAAGATGAACTAAAAAACAGTCAATTTTGGTGTCTCTTATTTAAATAGCAATTTTATGAAAAGTAAAAGGGTGGCGCGTTTATTTTATTATGTAATGTTTCCACTTTAAATATTAAACGCACAGCCATATTTTTAACTTTTTTTTTAATTTCATGAATTCCTATTTAAATAAGAGTCACCAATTTTTTTTTATTTTTTAGTGCACTTTATAAAGTAAAAGTGTGTGCTTAAAGAAGTTTTTATATTGTTTTGTTTATTTTATTCTTGGGTTTGTAATCAATCGTTATCCCATGCATTTGCTGCAAATATGTGAAAATGAAGATAACTGTAGAAGTCGCCCATTCCCCAACCCGAGATGAAAATTAATCAGCTTAAAAATTTTCTTCACTTAATTTTTATTATTTAAACGTTTTAAGCTACTTCCAGGTGAATCTTCACTTAAAAACAAATGAAAAAGGCTTCAGTTATAAAAAAAAATCTTCAGTAACAAATGAAAAGGGCTTGTTAACAAACGTTTCAAACGAAATTCACGTCTGGGGGTTACCACGCTTTTTCATTCTTAACAATTTGTCAAACAACTTCGCCACATTGTTTCTGGCTTGAATAATAACCATTCAGTTAACTGGATTTGACAGTGACCTTTAAAAACCTTTGATATGTTTCTTTAAAATATGTTTCTTCATTTTTGGTGATCGTTTGATCTCTGTGATGAAATCATTTAGATACTTAGGTTCAGTCCTGAATTACGATCTTTCTTGGGACCAACATATCGACAGCCTTTTAATTAAGTTGATTTTTATGGAGGGGTTTATCTCCAGGCTATATCAGTTACCTCGGAATATTTTAATTTTGTTATATAATACCTGGATACACTCTAACTTCTGCTTCGGGATTGTTTTCTGGGGATCAACCGTGTCTTATAATTTGGTTAGGTTACTTAAGCTGCAGAAATGGTTTCTGAGGACGTTGCTGGGTATCCCCAAATGGTCCCCTGTCTCTCACCACTTTGAGTCGCAGAGGATCCTTACCGTCCACCAGATTTACAAAATCCAGCCAATCGCTTTCATATATAAATCAATCAATTCCTTATTTTGTTTAACAACCCCCATTGCCATACAGTTCAACCAGGATATTCGTAGTTATCCACCAGACAGGCTAATATTGTATACCTAACCTTTTCTAGATCTAATTATCGAAACAGATGTCTGTCTCGCAATGGGGTAAAACTGTGGACTGCATTCCTGTAGCTATTCGAACCCTATCGCCTTATCCCGCATTTAGAAGGTATATTACGATATCATAACTGGCTTAGCTATGACCGGTATTAGGGATCACTTGGTTGTTATATTCTATTGCATTTTTATTTCATTTTATTTTAGTTGGAAACATTATTTTCCCCTCCAGATTGTTTTTAGAGGTTGTGCCAATGTTGGCCAAAACTGTAAGAATTTCGCTATATCTCCTGTCCCCCACTCCCACTAATAGCTAATTGCTATTTGCTTTTAATATTTGCTATTTGCATGGTTTTTAGCATTGCCCTGATACGTAATTTTAAAGATACTTTGGACGCTAAATAGATATCTTAGTGGTAGTTAGTGGTTTAGTTACCTTTTTTTTTTTTTTACTGAAACTGGCAATTGCGAAGGTCTTCTTTTTGGCCTTCGGGGATGTCTACCCCAATTGGAAATTTTTTTTGCTTGTATTAACAAGGAGTGTTATATTTATTAATTAGTTGATAACTATACAATTTGTATTTGCAGTTGTATTAACTTTACTACCCTATTATTCTGTATCTTTAATTATAGGTATACCCCCGAGGCCTCATATGTCGGTCTATGACCATACTTGCCTCAGAGGGTAATGATGTATCAGTCATTAACCAAAATAAAATAAATAAATAAAAATAAATAAAATTCCGAAACTATAAAATATTGTATTGTCACCACAAATGGATCACTGTGCCGAATTTATGTCGTTTGAACAACGGGAAAAGGGTGAAAAATTGATTGCCAGATTTGAACGAAACAGAAGTTGTGAATTAAATATATAAGAACATCATTACTTAAACTTTTGAGACGCACTATATCCACAACCATATCCCTTAAAAGCCAACTTTCTGGAAGACAGACGCACTTTTTTTGCGCCTCCTTTACAAGCGGGGGATACGCGGAATGGTGCACGCTCCCGAGAGACAGCTGATGGCTGAATGCCAACACCTGTGAAACCTTTGGACCAGAAGAATTCAAATCCGAGACCCACGGAGACCAAATTCAAATTCAACAACAACGCCGTTAGAAATCGTTACAAGAGAGGCGGCGTTCACCCCTCACTCAAAACCCCCGCCCACCCAACATCCACGTCCCTCGAGGAAAAGACCAGGATCGCTCAAAAACACATCCTCCTCCGCCCACGCGCAGGTGAACGACGGCAACACAGGCAATCAACTCTCAGCAAAAGCAGCCAAGACTTCCTAGAGGAGCCCCCAACAAAATGGACTTCCCCTTTCCGCTCCTCCTTCATCTTCCGCAAAAAACACGTGTTCGCTGAGGAAGCGTTTCAATTTCTTATTTAGCTTGGATTCGCAACCTCTTCAGTGCTCTTCATCTTTTCCTGCGTTCTGTGAAAAGATTCCACGTCCCAGTTGCGACGATTGACACAACTTGCCGATCACAGATACTACCCCGAGGTCGAGGTAGATTTTTGCAGATACAATTTACAAAACATAAGATTCCCTTAGCTTCCCCCATAAAGTTCTCCAGGTTCGACCTATCCCGTCCAGTTCGACCATTTTTCACCTCACATTTGAGGTTACCATATCTCTGAGTCTAATGGAGGACAATGGCCATTGAGGCATGTAGGATAAAAAAGGAGCTCATTTTGTTCACAAAGAGGGCGCTTTAAGAAATCAGTGAATTCCATTTCTTTATCAGTCAAAATTCGATGGATAGATCCACATTCTAAATACAGTCACCCTTGCGCTTTATTGTACAAGGTTTGCCTTATGGTCCTCTGGAACAGATGGGAGGGACTCTGTTCCCATATCAATTATGTATGGGTGCTTCAATGGGTCCCTGTAATCTGTTAGTTGAATAACTCGTCAACGGGCTGGCGTCACCAACTGTCGTGCGCATGCGCAGGGACCTAAGATATTTAGGGTATCTTATTTTCTAAGAAAAAAAATTTTTTGCGTCAAAATGGACTGATATAGAAATTATGAAGGGAACAGACAGACGGACATAGTAAAACCAATAAGCAGCTACATTCTTCCTCTACTTAATACTGCAGTTCATATCATCTGGTTAATACAATGATAACATACTCGTATATTATACCTCCGTGACTGATTTCTTCTTCATTCCCTTCTTGAACAAAACACGACTGTGTTCATTTGCGATGTCATTTCACTAAATTTCATTTCCATAATTTAACTTTCATATAATGAACGAAGAGCATTCATACGGATTGTATGATTAGTCCAATTTTGATTTTATTTTTTACAATTTATCGAGTGGATTTTGTGGATTTTTTATTCATACAGGGTGGATTTTTTTTTGTTCGGAATTCCATGCTGAACAAGTCTTCAATAAGAATTTTCGTGTATCTGTTAAGGTTTTGAAGAAAGGATTTGAATGTGTTCTAATTTGCATATTTGGTATTGGTCACCCACAACTTCCTATTCATTGGATTCATCAAAATTAGCATATCTGCTTCGGTTACGTAAATAAAAGGGGGGGGGGCTCAATTTAGTATCCACCTTGTATACTGAGATATTGAATACTGATTATCGATAGTTATGAATTTTCGATAGTAAATCCGCCGGAATACTGACCCTTGATCAATATGGCATTTCATTTTATGTATACTATAGGGAGTGCAAGTGATTGCGTCATAGCTGACGTCATTTGCGCGTTGATGGGGCCGAGAGCCTAGGAAATGGGATCGCTGGTTCCAAACATTGGAACCACGCAATACAGGCACTAGTAACGTTGAAACGGGCGGCCAGTAAAAATGGCATCTCTTAAGTTATTATGGCAATTTGTGTAATTTATATTTTATTAAGACATTTAATATCGTCATCTAATTTATAAATAAATATTAGAACGCTTTTTAATCACTTAACGAAAGAATGCCATCGTTCGCGGATCTTTCTTTCTTTTGGAAAAAGATAGATGTGTAAATCGCTGTTTTGGCTCCTTCTTGAGTAGTGAGGAACTCTACAATTTCACATCTTATAAATGTTATAAACACTGGGTTTATTTAAAGCGATTTTATTTCATCTCTCGTTGGAACCAATGTTAAATCCCGAAGCGAGGTGACTCGTTTGGAACCAATTCGAGTCACGTGACTGAAGAGTACGCTGGATTGACGTCACACTTGCACTATCTATTACAGGGTTCGCGCTTACTCGCAATTTACACGTCAAATGAGCATTTTTGCTAAAAATTGACTCGTGATATTTTGACCAGGGAGTCAAAATTGACTTGTTAAATTTTGAATATCATCGGCCCATATCCTTCTCATCACATTTTAACCTCACTTCATTTTGTCACATGCGGTCTGTTTTAATTTCCAATTAACTATAGCAGCAACTACAGAGATTGTGGTTGCATGTAAAAATATAGAAACTAAAAAGAATTTTAAAAATTTGACTTGCATCTTCTGAACTTTGACTCGCAGTTTTTTTAGGCTTGGGAGTCGAACTGACTCCTAGATTTTTTGTCTTAGCGCGAATTCTGCTATTAATATTTGGTTCCATTTTTCGAGATTGAGCATATTTTGGAAGCTTGATCTTTGGTCGATATCTCGGGAACTATTGGTCCCATAGAAATTCGGATGCGAATGAAAGACACATTCACTTCATATATCATAAGTTGAGTACCTTAAAAAAAAAATGTGGACAGATGGAAATAAAGGATTTAGCATGCTCTCGTAGTATCTTGTTTCTGGCTAGAACGAATTTTGATTATTCCGGTGCAGACCACACTGGGTCAGACAAAAGTAATCTTCAGGTTTTCTTTAACCTTGATTATGACAATCAACAGCTGTTTTCAAATTCAATGAAAGTAAAAATTTGAAAAAAAAGCAATCGGTTTGTGCAGCGCACCTAATACAATTGTTAAGTGCGACAACCTGCGTGTTCTAGAATTTTTCGACATTATACGGAAAATTCCCTAGCCCTATTCAAAATTCCGCCTAGAACACTCTTTAAAAGGAAGAACCAGATTTGTTCATCATATTTAACCCTTCCCTATAAAAACTTCATCTTGTGTACCACAGAGTACAACTCCTTTCAATAGACAATTAAGACATTTTTTCCATTACAGCGAATGAAACTAGAGCTGCTCCTCGTCTTCATCTCATGGCCAGAGATCTATCTCGGTCTTACAACCCCAGCTCCCCTAAGGCACTCTTCAATAATGCAGTTAATAAAAAATAAAAAAGCCATGGAAATTAAAAACAATTTAAAAGCACTCCAACGCCCTTTTTTTTTTTTTTTTTAACTTTCTTCCTTTTAACACAAATTCCTCGGCATGTTCACCTGCAGGTCGTCCTTCGAGGCGAACAGTGAAGCACCTCGTCGGCAGCGTCCACGGAATGATAACAATCGAGAGCCACTTGCACTTAAAGAGCTAATCATTCCACGCAGACTTTTTATTTAGGAAAAATCTGCACGTGGCATGTAAGCAGCTGCCATTACGTCAATCTTCATTAGGACAAACAAAATCGAGAACCCAGTTCGCCGAGGTGAACCAAAATCCATTCACCTTGCAAGCTCAACATCAATCACTTTCGAAGGCCATTAATTTCATCCAATTAATCTATATATTTATATCATTTTAAAATATAATTTATTTACACATATTTCTCCCGATGCGATTCGATGGTATATCATTTTCAAGATATTATTTCCAAGGTATAAAATAATATTTCAAATGTTACAACAACATTACTTTAAAAATAACGGTTTTTTACATTGTTTTATTGACACTTGTTTCATGATAACATTATTACATGTTTAATAATTTCAAATTGTTAAACCACTAAAACAACTATTAATCAAAGTTCGAACTACGCAAATAACACACAAAACATCTGCAATCAGAGAATCCTATTACACTCCGGACACAATTATAAAATCACTCACATTTTGCACAAAACTTTAGTGAAAGAGAAAAAAACTTGATAGGCAAATGTATTCAACTATAAAACGACCAATAAAACTTGTGTCATGCTTTTGTATTTATAATTTTAAAAACAATTGGAGGAAAAAAAGCATGTAAAAAAACAAACTGTTTCCACGTATTTAGTATTTCGTGGAGGCCTTCGTTATTTCTGGTAACTTCAAACATTCTTAAAGTACTGAATCAAAAAGAATATGAAAGTTCCACAACCGCATTTTTCAGTTCCTCAACCGTTTGAAATTCTCTATGATCTTTGTAATCTAGCGTGCAAGCCGCTCCCAGAAATTTTCAATAAGATTGAGGCCTGGGAACGTGCTGGTTAGGCTAAAACGCTAATATGATATTCATGAAACCACGTTGCATCATGTTTGAGGTGTGGCAGGGAGCATTATCTTGTTGGAAAGTCCAATTTCTTCCTCTAAGAATTTCAGAGTAAGCTTTAAGTTGTTGTTGTTCTAGAAGCCCTTTATAAACAAAGAATTTCTCCTCCCATGACCAATACCAGACCACTTTTACCCACGGAGGAAAACGAGCCCCTAACCATAACTCTGATAAAGGCGTTATCCAGGCTATTTTACGCCGTAGTTTCTAGTTCCCTTTTTATTTGAATTATCAATTTAGGAGTTCATGACAATTTTTTGACTCGAAGTTATAATTCAGATGCTAACACCTTAGCCACCGAACAAATTAAAACAGATATTGCTTGTCTACGTGAATGGTATGAAAAGCGTGCTTTGTTGCTTAATGAAAGTAAAACTTCAATCCTCAGGATTTCACGTCAAAAGACGATTACCCTACCGCACAACCTCTACTAGGAGTTTATTTTGATAGCAACTTGTCTCTCCGCAACCATATACGCCACCTTACTGTTGAAATTTAATAGATCTATATTCTTTGTTAAGCGATTACGAAAAATACTAACGAAGAGAGAAATGCGTATGTTTATCATTTCAAAAATTATTTCAAAATTAAACTTTGCAGTAGCCATTTGGTCAGGAACAACGATTTTAATGCAACTGCAAGTGTCTTATAATAATATCATACGCACTGTATTTTCTTTATCCATACATCAATCAATAATTAGCTTTTGTAATAGTATAGATTTGCCTAACTTCCGATATCATTCTGACTAAAGGTAAACTGGTTGATTTATCTCGTGCTGCGTTAGATCACACTCATCCTACCCACTATCTTACAAAATGACTGATAATAGATCCTAATATGAGACCCTCTCGTTTGTTTCGTTTTAACTTGGATAGAATTATTTCAAATCATAGAAGTTCCCGTTTACCTTACAATGACATTTCAATTTGGAACACTTTTCCCTATGAAGTTAGATAGAAAATTATTAAATGTAACTTGTCTGCATGTACAAAGCACGTTTACCATGCTGCGCAAGTATTGGACACCTTTTTAATGGACCTACAGAAACGTTTTTAATTTCATATTCTATTTTGGGGTTTTTTACCCACCTTTTATCCCTTTGGGATGCTTCTAATAATAATAATAACAACAATAACAACAACAACAACTCATTTGAACTTTTTTTTTTTTTTTGTAGATCAAGCCGGTACGCATCCCATCCATCAGGGCCGTCTTGATTAAACGTCTTCTCATCCGAAAAAAACATTCCATACCATTCGTGAGTGTCCAGGGCATCTTTTCAAATTATAGTATATTTGTTCTATGAATTTCTTTAAATGGCGGTTTCCTTCTCATATTTATATGAAAGATGAGTGGACGTCTTTGTAGTACGCGAGAAACAGTCCAGGGGACGAACATCGACAAATAATGGCAGCAGAAAGATTTTCTTCAATTCCAAGGTGACGAACATGAAATTGAGCTCTGATTTTCTTTTTCATTTTTATTTTGCCACCGAGTTTTCTTGCTAGCACACTGAAATCAGTTCATGTAACCTATAACTTGGAAGTTCTTATTATTACTGTTTCTATCAATGTAACTGGTAAAGACTTTACAATACAGTAAAGGGAGAACAGAGTTTCCAACTATTTTCGCCATTTATTCCCGGCTTTATCAAGGATATAAACTACAATCGACAATCGATCAGTGAAGTGGAAAGAAAAGCCGCGAGTGGTCCAGGACCCTAGCTCACTTTGCACGCTCGCCCAAAAATAAACCAGATGATGGACACCGAGTTGGAAAAGAAGCCTGATGAACCATTTGTGTCAAATAATTATATTTGTTCACCTAAAGTGGACAGATTCATTTTACTGAGGGTGAATTTATAATTATGGCCAAACTGAATGTACTCCAATTTTTGCAAAGATTTACGAATACAAAAATATGGCAAGTTTTAGTTGTCATTTGATAGCTGAATACGTTTGCTTATGAACTTTGTAAAGTCTTTACTTTCAATTAAAATGTAAGCGAGTTTATAATTTTGTCCAGGAGCATATTTAAGTTTATTAACTTAAAAAAAATGAGATATTAAATAATCTCTCAACAAAAGTTATTGCATTATTCTCAATGATATTATATTTTCTTAACGGTGTCTTTATGAAACAATCTGCACGTGGCATGTAAACAGCTGTCATTATATATGTCAATCCTCATTTGGAGAAACACGGAGAACTAATTAAAAGATGGACCAGCAGTTCGTCGAGGTGAATCGATTGAAATGGACCTTGCAGCTCAAGCTTATTTTACAAAGACACTTAAGACACTCAATAGATGGCCGCGACAGGTGGACGTGGGTCAAACAAATCACGAAACCTAACTCTATGCTCATAACATTAATTACACACAAACACACATCCCGCTTCTTTCACTTTTTTTTTTAACAATACATCCTCTCCTTTCAAACACCTACTCTTTCTTATGTAAAAATCTCGCTGCTTATTTACCCCCTTTCCACAACCCCCTCCCAGAAATCTCCTAAAAAGCTCCAATGGATACAGGAGAGGTTTTTTTTTTATCACTCGCTGACTCTTTTAATTGCCAGTCTCGCCGTTCCACCTGACCTTTCGGGATTGTCGATCCACCTGTCGCTGGGCTCGCGCAAGGAAGTCGAGTGTGGTGTTGCGGTTGCAGGTGCACCGCCGACACCAACGGAAGGAAAGAGACAACAACAGCAACAACAATAACAACAACAACAATAATGAATAATAATAAGAATTAAAAAGAGAGACCACGAGAGCATAAAAAAGGGGATTTACATGGAGCCAGTTGTCCACCGAAACGACAGGCGTGCAACGCCCTCCCGCAATCAGTGCTCGACCTCTGCATTCAACGCCCATTCACCTTTTCCACATCCTCCACATGGCTCTCTGTCCCTCGTCAAAGAAAGAAAAGGAAAATTAAACAACAAAAAAGGGCCAATTAACGACTATCACACAAAGGTTACCTTTCACCTTTTTTGTCGTCCGTCCACTTGAACCTTAACCCAGCGCTCGCGAAAAGCTCAACCCAATCCACGCGACTTCCATAAAAGTGTACTTTTCGCAGCTACCCAATTTTAATGAGAAAACCGAGACACTTGTAACGGGAAACTGTGTAATCATCAATGCACCCATTGCCCCCCCCCCCCCTCCTCCTTCGTTCTCTTCACTTTCTTTCCCACAACGTTTGAAGCGCCTTCGGGATAAAAAGGAAGGCATCTCGGGAAGAAAACGGCAAATGAGTTCAAAAGAGACGGTCGTTTTTGTGAATGGGATACCTGGACGACCTTGAACAGGTTGCAGCAGCGTCTTACGTAACAGGTGCGTCCCCTCTCCCTCCCCGGTGCAATCCATCCGCGTCTACGTGCTCAAGTGACCCAGTCAACCAGAGTAGAGGGCAAAAAAAACAAACCTTTTTTAAATCAAAAAAAAAAATCTTGAGCCTGCAAGCTGGGAGGATGCGCTATCTTCCGCGTCAGCCCAAACTATAAATCTCAGCAGCTGACGATAAGCTTACAAGACGCAAACGTTTTAATTACGCTGGTACCACCATCGCACAACGTATTATCATCTCCACAAGGGATAAAAGTTCAAAGCCAAGCTGTTACGAAGAAATAGTTGGTCATTCCATGATGCACCGACTGGAGCAATGAAGGAATTTGCACTGTATAAACGTCATAGCAACAAACAAAAAAAGCACAGAAACCACAAATAAGATTACTGTCCTCTTCATTAGCGTGTAAACTGGGAATACAAAGTGCGAACATACAGGGTGGATACAAAATGAGCCCCCTCCCCCCTCCTTTTATTTTCTTACCGAAGCAGATATGTCAATTTTGATAAATCCAATGACTAAGAAGTTGTGGGTGATCTATCCCATATATCATCCCATATATGCAAATTAGGACACATTCAAATCCTATCTTAAAAACGGGCATGGATGTTTGTCTTTGTCCCGGGCTGCGTACAGATATAACTTGTGTAAAAGGCGCAAAATGACCTAAGTAGTCGACGCCTTAATTTCTAGAACCCCCCCCCCCTATCTTAAAATGTTTAACATTCAAATGTCTTTGTGAAGTGCATAGGGTGGTAACTAATAAATTCAACATATGATTGACAATGGATTCGTCAAAATTGACATATATCTGCTTCGGTTACGAAAATAAGAGGGAGGGGGGGCTCAATTTTGTATCCACCCTGTATATAGCCAATAAAAGCCAATCAGGTTATTTTACAAATAATAAAGAGTTAATCAAGGAAATATAAAATACGATGAAGAGAAAAACATATAATAACCAATAAGATAAATTACAAGTAGCTACACAGGGGAATAAAAATTGAAAGATTACAGATAGTAATAACAGAGATAATACTATCAAGTTATTTTACAAGAACAAAAACATTAACAAAAGCTAATAATAGCTAATACTATTTAAGAAAGGACATGTTTAGCAAATTGTAGGCATAGGGCTCAAATCACTGTTAAGCAAATTTTCAGTACATTTATTATTGCAAATTTCCATCCTTTCAAGGAAATACAACAATTTTCGGTCCTTAGTCGTATGATTCAACTAATTTTATATCAAAATTATGGCCCCGTTTCAAGACAATCTGCGAAGCTAGAAATACCTAATTTTATATCACATTTTTATACAAGAAATGTGCTCTTTAATTTTATTTTTTTTCAAAGTTTCGAAATGTGGACCCGTAATAAGTGTCCACAAACTGAACATGGAACATTCCTTTTTCTCTATTTCTTGATTTAATTGTGGATTGAATGGTAGAACTAATTACCGATTATTGTCCTTTTATGGTTTTTAATGTAAAATTTTCAAGTTTTAGTTTTAAGATAAATTTATATTATTATGAAACTCAATCAAAAAAGTTAAGATATGAAGTCTCAATTTCCATTTTTACCAATTTCGGCATAAATGGGTTAACAAAATAAAGTTTCTCAATTATCATTTTATGAAGCGGCCTCTGAAGCGAGAGGATAGGCTACCCAGCACTACTGTCCTCTATTTTTTTGCAACATCCTCTAAATCATATCACTCACAATCTTTATTTTACGGAATATTAAAGTTTATACTTGACGAAACATTAAATTTCTGGTATATTACATTCTCCTCCGATTGCGGGGCGATTATAACAGCTTGCAACATTAGTTTTAAATTATAACACATACAGAAATGTGCTACATAAAGCTAAATTTTGAATAATCATGTTGCTTTATGGTCTTTCTTTAATTATTAGTAAAATTATATTTCGAAGAATTTTAAACGGTTTTTGCATTACAATAATCTCACCTTTTTGTAATATATTTAATCTGCGAATAATATTAATTTGCAGATTGTAAGTCCAAATAGTATGGCAGATATAAAATTATTTGTAAAAAAAAAAAAAAAAAAAAAAAAAAAAAAATGTTACAACTGACTCCGGTCTCCCCGATTTGTAAAACGAGACAATCTAAAAGAGGACTTTGGCGATTTCTTTCTCTTCGTCACCATTTTGTCTGCGGCCGTGAAGGAGAAGGTCGACCCCCAGCCATCCATTCACATTAGTACCAGTTCAACAACTTCGTCGCCGCCGCTTCCCTTCCTCTCCCAACCTCCTTTTTAGGTGTCTCTGCCTATGTTTGTGTTTAGGTGCGTATGTGTGTGAATGTGTGTTTGTGTGTGTGTAATATTGAGAAGAGTGAGGGGGGGGGGGGGAGATAGTGAAGAAAGGAGATCCTTCTGGAGTCAAGTAATTAAAATCTCTCTCCACGGCCAACACGGATGGCGATCACCCCGAGCCCTTATGGAATCCCACGCTCATTAGGCAAAAACGTGATTGCCCTCTCCTCATCGACTCTAATCGCTCTCTCTCTTTCTCTCCTCAGTAGTCCTCCCCTCACAATAACTGATTAAAAATAATACCACACTGGCTCCTTTCCTCCTTCAAAAATAGCTCGCGGATGCACCACACCGTTGCACACCTGAGCAGCAACAGCAGCAGCAGCACCTCCTCCCTGGCGCGCCCCACCTGTTCGCAAAGTCCGCTTTACACAGGCCCGAGGATCCCCGCCGCGGAGGCCGCCCTTTTGTAGGGTTTTGCGTGAGAAAAGGGCCCGGCGCAGGTCGGGCGGCCGAGGCAGGAAGTGACGTCACGGCAAGGCATTATCAAATTCCACTTGCCCGTCCTCTCAAAGATTCCCAGCCAGGCGGAATGAAAAATCACAGATAATGGCCAACAATAAAACGAAAAATCAGGTTCGCTCCTTCAGGGAAACGGGAACGGAAGGAATTTTGCACCTTCGAACTTTCTTTTTTTTTTTTGACGATAAAACGAAAAGGGAAGGGAGGAGAAGGAAAAAAAGGTCATCCAATGAGAAATCCAAACTCGCATTTGAAGTTTAAGATGGTTACGGGGCTGTCGCTTTACTCCCAATCAAGGCGTACAAATGAAATAAATAAATGCACGACAAAAATCACTCATCGCGTACGAAATAAAACGTCTATCAGAGGCCGAAAGTGTACACGTGTGTTCTTTTTTTGCTATCGGGTTATTCCACACGCACTTCACACAAAAGTCTGACAACATTGAACAGAACTCCATACAAAACCCTAGCAAAAGCCACTACATTAAACACGTACGTACGTCACAGAAGAAGAAAATATCCTTCTGCCACTGACCTAGAACTCATCGTCTTCCTTCACTCAAATTCCTTTTGTTGATCTTGACCCTATTTTGATTAGCCTCTCAAGATTTGGCATCTAAACTTCATCCGAGTTTGGTCTTTCCAATACAGCATATAAAAAAGTAAAAGCATATAGATAATAATCATTATAAAGGGTAGGCTAAATTCATCTAAAACAAGGTGACCCCATTTTTCACCCCTTTAACATTGCCCTCTTTAATAAATAGAGCTAAACTGAAGGATTTGCATCCGAGACTTCCTATAGCCAGGTGTACCGGTTAATAATAAGAATTTTTTTCAATCGATGGAATTACACATATATTGATATAGATGCGAAATGTATTGACAATCAGCTTCAAAACTCAATATGTCAAATTATCTGTAGACGTTAACATTATAGATATTTTACGCTTAAACATATCAAAGTTCGTGCCAAAAAAAAAAAAATTTCCGGGAAATGTTAATTCATTACTCTAATATTGAAGAAAAGTGCTGCTGAAAGTAATCGTATGCTTCAGGTTGTTAATGGTGAACATATCCCAACTAGAGATACTTGTGAACGCTAGTTTAAAGGCTTCAAAAGTGATGATTTCGATGAAAGACAAAGAACGTCCAGGTCTACCGAAAGAGTTTGAAGGCCAACAATTCCACACATTATTGCATGAAGATGCGTGCTAAACTCAAAAACAACTTGCAGCAAGATTAAACGTTGCTCAGCAAACAATTTCCGATCGTTTACAAGCAATGGGAAAGACAAAGTAATTTTGCTTCATAATAATGCATCAATATCAGTTAAAGGCACGTTAAAAGATCTTGCCTGGGAAGTAAAAGATAACCCACCCACCGTATTCACCAGACCTTGCTCCTTCAGATGACCACTTGTTTCGAGCGATGTCACATGTATTTTCTGAGCACCACTTCAAAACGTACGAACAAGTAAAAAGGTGGGTCTCGGAATGATTTGCCTCAAAACGAAAAAGTTCTATTGGGACTGTATCCACAAATTACCTGAAAGATGGAGGAAATGTGGAGCTAGCGATGAACTTTACTTTGAATCAAGCACTTTTGACGTTTCTCTTGATATTATCGTATTCTTTGATTACAAAATCCGCATTATTAATCGTTACACTTGGTATCTTTCAAAGCCATGCTTCTCAAACTGTGGCACTGGTGGTACTTCAAGCCATGCCAAGTGATGCTCGTGTAGTACTTTTTCTCCAAAACAGCATGGACGTAAATTAACGATTCATTGACAGTGGTAGGTCAGTTTACCAGTCAACTCACGGAGTGTTATTTGTTTAAAAAAGTTTGGGAACCAAGGTTCTAAAGTACAGAGTGAACGAAAAATCTGGGCCTACCTAAATAAAACCTAAACGCTATGAGTGGAGCTAATACATGTAATTTCGATTGGGGATACTATTAAGGGTGGAGAAAAAAACTTTTGATAAAGTGACCAAAATGACCGTCATCTTGGATAAAATTCCAAATTTTCAAATGGGAAAAGGGTCATATGATACATAAAATGCATTTGGAATTTCCTGAGTGGTGTTGCTATTTTTTACGTATATTTACGCATTACATATATGCCCATCACGAACAGTATATTTTATAAAAATAATTGCTCCTCCTCAGTAACCAGTGCCAATTTTCGAACAGAAAAACCAGGCCACCTTAGCGCTCTTTTAAATAAACAAATTTATTTAATAATTGTAATCCCAATACAGGTGATTTAAAAAATGGGGGAAACATGAAGACAATCATACTGTAAATGATTACATCCATCATTGAAAGTAAGCCATTCCCGTAAAGTCTTAATAAAACTTATACTTAAAAATTGGATTAGTATCAAACTATCGAAATTTCAGGTTAACTCCTTACTCCAAATTATGTTTTTATAAATTTTGCGCTCATATAACCAATTGTTTGTGGACAGTTATTCCACAAAGCCAAATCGGGGACGCCTAAACAGCGTATATCGAGGCAATAAGGGTACTCGATTTAAAACAAGTTTATTACCTCATGCCCATTTATTTTAGCGAAGGCATTTGACAGTGCGTCAAGGGAATCAATCTTGGAGGAGTTGCCAGGCCTTAAGATATGGAATTCTCTATCAATCGAGATTTTTAAAAAATCAAATGTTCTGTTGCAATTCACAAAATTATAATCACCATATACAACATGTAAAAAGATTCATTAAGAAATACGCAATTCAAAAACTATTTGATTAACTCTAGAAAATTAACGTTAATCGAATCGATTAACACGACATCGATTTTTTTGGCTTTCTCTTTGTAACAGTCGCGCCAATTGTTTTGGGTCCATGTACTCACTAGGTACTTAGCTCTTGCAGAGAGCGCATGCCCTGTTCAGGTAAACTCCTCCGTTTTTTTAAGAAGGCACAAGTTAGTCGAATGGACTAATGATTAACCTTACTTAACTTTTGAGACCATACCAAAATTTTTATTTTTGCAATTACAACTATATTTTATGATTGAACTGAGGTTATGGTCCTTTCAAGACAACCTGCCCAATGACCTCTCCATGTTAGGGGAGCCCCATTGAGACAGGTGGAGAAGTTCAAGTATTCACGAGTGATGAGCGGCAGGATAGAGAATTGATGCTCAGATCTGTGCAGCAGGCTATGTCAGACGTGAACTGTGGCTATCCGTGGTAACGAAACGTGAGCTGGGAAACAAAGCGAAGGTCTCAGTTTTCAAATTTATATTTATCCCCATTCTCACTTATGGTCATGAGTCTTGGGTAATGACCGAAAGACTACGATCGCGGGCGCAAACAGCCGAAATGAGATTCCTGAGAGATGTGGCAGATGTTACTCTGCTAATAAGGGAGTCTTTAGGTACTGAGCCGCTACTTCTCCGCATTGAGAGGTCTCAGTTGGTTTGGCATGGTCACGTGCTACAAACTGGTCTTCCTAGGTAGTTGCTATTTTCCAAGCCCGTGGGTAAGAGACGAAGGGGTCGTCCTAGAAACAGGTGGCTAGAACTACATGGAGAATCTGGGTTCGAGTCGCTTGGATATTACCATTGAGGACATGCACCTGATGGCGGAAGATCGCGAGCGCTGGAGGTTCTTCACAGGGCTGTTGCCCCCGCGATCCTAATGGATAAGCGGGTTTGAAAATTAAGTAAATAAGTAAGTAGTTATAATTGTGTATTGTGCTTTAATTTATATGTATTTGCCTACATTAACAAGGAAATTGAGGACTAATAAACAAATTGTGATTGCTTGCATCTCAGGAGGATTTCATTGACACCCCCAGAAAACCAAAACAAACCTAAGAAGAGGAACATCTGTGATTTTGGCAGGTATGCGAAAATCTGATATATAAAAATCATCGTATAACCATGCCAAGATGTGTCAAATGGAGAAGACAAACTTGAAATATAAGTTAATTATATATGAACTTCAAATATTAAAATTTTAAGGAAAATAAACGTTGTTTGTATTATTATGATTACAAGAAAACAGACCTTTTATGTTTCGTTACTTTTGTTTTGAAATTTTCTTGATAATCTTATTTAGATGTCAAATAATCTTATTCTTATTAATATCATTTACAAATAAATAGATTTTGAAATTTACATTATATACTGAGAGCCTAATGAAAATTAGCAGAAAGATCTTTTGTCTAAATTTCAAAAAAGACCATATAATGAGGGTTATGAAAGTGTTAGTCGAATCGATTAAATAATTAGCCTATGTGCTCGTCAAATATGATTAGCTTTACGATATTAATATGTAAAACTTTCCTAAATATTTTTCCCATTTCTGTTTTTTCTTTACTTTGTATTGTTCGCATCGGACGCAGATTGTACGAGGGTTATTCGTAAAGTAAGGTCAGTTTTGCAATAAAAACAAAACTACTAAATATATTTTCAAAATTTTTTCTTTACCAGATTTTATGTACCTTTAACTATTTTTCCACATAATTTCTAAGTTTATTTAAGTATTTGTCATGTACTTCTGCATGATCACTTCATAGAAGCTGCCGCCGGTGAAGAAAGTCACGCAGTTTTCACTTGTTCATCGTCGCTGAAATGCAGGCTGCTAATGATCTCCTTTAGGATCCTGGAACAGGTGATACAGTCCGGACCTCGCGTCCAGTGGCTAAGACGGGTGGTCAAGTTTTCCCAACTAATCAGATCTTTTATTTGGGAACAACTTGACCACCCGCCTTACAATCCAGTGGCTACCACCTGTTCCAGGATCTAAAGGAGATCATCGGCAGCCTGCAATTCAGCGACGATGAACAAGTGAAAACTGCGTGATTTTCTTCACCGGCGTCAGCTTCTATGAAGTGAACATGCGGAAGCACATTGAGCGCTATGACAAGTGCTTAAATAAACTTGGAAACTACGTGAAAAAGAGTTATAGGTACACAGAATCTGGTAAAGAAAAAAATTTGAAAACATACATAGTAGTTTTGTTTTTATTGCAAAACGATAAATAAATAAATAAATAAATAAATAAATAAATAAATAAATAAATAAACTCTTAAGAGAAAAAGGCAAAGACTAACAGGACGAAATCTCTTCGAAGAGTTTTTTTTTCCTTCCCTTGACTAGCAGCCAATCGAAGACACTTTGGTAGGAAATCGAAGACGCAATAGGAAATAATTGGAAGATGCGCGCCAACAGGTAACATCTACATGGATCCACTTTCTCCTACCGATTTGGATTTTTTTTATTTCATTTTAAGATGTTAAAAATAAAAACGCGACGATCGATTTGTCGTTTGCCGATGGAGGAGTAAAATATTCTAATCCCGAGCAAAACGAATAAAAAAGCTAAGGATCAATAAAAGTCAGCTGAAAAATCTAAATCTTCATTCTAGAAAAAAAGATTCAAATTTTTCCTCCGAATGTTCCTTGAGAACCTTTAATAAAGTGATGATTTACGGAGTCGAAATAAAAAAAAAATATAAAAAAATCGATGATGATGAATGTATGCCAGCCAAGAGTCTCTCACGCAATCGAACCCAATTCCAAAAAATCCAGAGTGCAAAACAAGCAAACCGGACTCGAAAACAATGAAACAAAAAAGATCCAGAGCAAAGGCTCGTTTATAAACCATCTCAATTTCGTGACGTTCAAAGGGTCGCCAACCGATTCTTCTTCTTATTAGAAATTAATAACCACAACAACAAGAAAAAAAAATTCCACCAGCAAACTTAACTATAATCCAGAGGCAATTGGGTGCTCGTTAATTTTCGGTAAAGTGCTCCGCACGGTTGACCGGGCGACCTCGTCTCACCCCGGCACAGAGGTGAGGGTCTCCTACGCGGCGACCGGTTCGCGCCGTTTGCCCAACCCAATTGGGCCCAGTGTCGAACGCTCCGGTTCATTTTCTCAGGAGAACGAGCGTCTACCTTCGCTCTCGGATCTTTCTTTTTTTCTTTCATTCTTTCTTTCTTGCTTTTTTTTTAATGCGCAAACCAGCCAAGAAATCTTCCTCCCTCCAGGGTCAGAAACAACGCGAGAACGGTCCCAAAGGCTGCCTGCTTTCACTTTAAAGGTGCCAACAAATTTTAAAGGAAATCATTGTGAAAAAAAATGCGTAGAACAGCGAACACCTGGTGGACATAATTGGGCTCCCGAGGAAAAAAAAAAACCCGGAAAAAAGCCCAATGACAATTAAAACCCACACTAACGCTCAAAAATAAACAACCAATAGCGTTTTCTTTTATAACGTCGACAAAATAAACCATCTGAACCTAAAACTAATAGGAAGTATACGTTAATGACAGTGTTTAATCGGTCATTTTTCCTGGTGATTCGTGAAGAACCACTTGTCATTTATTTACTTTTTTCATTTATTACATAACTAATTCTAGCAACAGAAAGAAAGCTCCAACTTTAGTACTTGATTGCATAACTTTTAGCGTCAATGACTGCTTGCCATCGACGAGGTATGAAGCAAATTCGACAAAACACTCTTCCCACTCTTCTAGCAAAACATCGAATTGTTCTTGTCTATTGTGAATAGTTTCATTTAGATCGTCTATCAAGCTCTCCCCATAGATGCTCAGTAGGAATCAAATCCGGAGATTAAGAAGTTTTTTGGAGTTAACCACTGCTTGACAAGACCAGACGTGTGCTTTGGCTCAGTGTCTCGTTGAAAGACCCATCCTCGTTGCATTTTATTTTTTGCAAATGACAGCATCTATTCTGCAAACTATCTCTGTAGTCAGGATGCCGTCGATCAGGTGCAAAACAAGCAAGCCGATTTGTTCAGGAATGAGCAACCCCAAACCATGACACAGCCTCCTCCTCCGTGACTCCCAATTGGAAGCTGGTAACGAGGATTCTTACTTTGGGCTACTGGGTATGTTCCATGTTTCTTTGGGCTACAACGTTTTTATGAAGAGTTTTTACTTGTAGTCTAGTTCCATTGCACAATTTAGGTGGACTAAGATTACTTAACAACATTACAAGTGCTCCAACTTTCAGAATGAGTGTATACGTTGGATTCAAACTATTTAGAAATTACTGGGCATCGGAATGCCTTAAGAAGCCGTCGATCCATTTTTCCACAAAATACTTTATTGAACCATAGATGCACATTTCGATTGCTATGCAATCATCGCTCTGTAAGAGACCGTAGAAGAAAGTACACAGGCTATTTACACATAATGGGAGCTAATCAGCAGGAAAAAAGTATTCCCGTGATTGGTTCCAGAGAGAATAAGATAAGAGTGAGTAACACAGTAAGATTGGAAGAACGCTATTTTAAGAATTTCAGGAGGTTGGTTCATTCTAATATGTCTATGGGTCCTCTATTATTACTAATCAAACCTTCTGGTGGGCGCTACAGGATTTCCACTAATTCCAGGAAGTTTAATTTCTTGGGACCCTTACATATTTGCAAGATTTTGTAGTTGTTGGCTATTTAGAAGAATGGCCTATACTAATTACACAGAGATTGGACAAAATAATATGAATACCTATGAAAACACAGTGCTTTAGGTTAACCTGTCGTATAGCCCCGCCCTCTAGTTTTGAACCGTGCCACCTTGCGGGCGAGAATGTACACAGGTCAGTCTATTATTGGCTGTAATAGCGTGCGGATGCTAAATATATTGCGGCGAAACCTCTACCGAGAAAATCGTCACAGCCACGTTCAACTACTGCTAATATCGCGCAGAAATGGAAAACTATAGGCATCGGAATACCCACGCCAAACCTCGGATGGCCCCCAAAACTCATTGAACGTGAAGCGCTGGTTCATAAAAAAAAACGCAGATGTTGAAACTCCATTATGGCTGATCTCTCAGATTTAGAAAGAGGCATGATCGTTGGGGCCCGTCTTTCCGGGACCTCAGTAACGAAAACAGCCGCCCTAGTTGGGATCGGGAGAAGTACCGTGTGGACCGTTATGACAGCCTATAAGAAAAGGGAAAGACGTCATCTGCCAAACACAACAGTGGCCGAAAGTCGAAGCTCACTAATGGAGACATAAGGGTTTTGAAGCGGATTATAGCCAGAAAGTACAAGACAACAGCATTCCAGATAACATCTGAGATGAACACACATCTACAGGAAGCTGTATCGACAAAAACTTTCCGACATGAACTGCATGCAGCGAACATACACGACAGAGTGGCTATTCCAAAACCATTGGCGACACCATGCAATGCATTGAAACGACGAAAATGGTTTCGCGAGCATAGAAATTGGACCCAACAACAATGGGAGAATGTCATCTGGTTAAATGAATCATCGTTCACATTAATCCAGATAAACGGACGTGTTTACGTTTGGAGAATGCCACCAGAAGCCTATGATATTGAACTGTCTTCTTTCTACTGTCAAGCATGGATGGGGAATCTGTGGGGGGCCATGTCGTACCGTGGTTTCGGCCCACTTGTCCTGCATGGGCGGGTTACAGCACGGAATATGTCAGTATTCTGGCCGACCATCTTCATCCAATACTGCAAACTCCCTGATGAACGATCTGTGTTCCAAGACGATAATGCTCCCATTCACACTTCTCGAATTGTCCGAGATTGGTTTAATGAACACGATGATGAACTACAACACCCCGAAAGTCCCCTGATCTTAATATGATTGAACCTCTGTGGAGGATTTGGAGGCCAAGCTACGAAGTACGAGTGCCCTTTTTTATAGGAATGGCGGGTACGTATCCCTGAGACTGTTGTGCAAGACTTGTATTTGTTCCATCCAACGTCGGACACAAGCTGTAATTAATGCACAAGGAGGATTAATAAATATTTTTGTCTCATTTCACAAGGTGTTCATATCATTTTGTCCACCCCCTTTATGTTTAGCAAAGGCAGATTTTTCTGGATTATAGTTTTTGATACGACTAAAGTGTTCTTTTAATCCTGATTTCAGTAAGTAGGCGATTTTGACCAACGTACTTCATTGGGCACGTATTACATTTTATCTCATATATGCCAGAACTGGTTTTCACGTAATGCGTTTGTCGCATACACTATCTTCTTTAACACACGTCTATTCAAGTCCAAAAAAAAAGATAGTGTACGCGACAAACGCATTACGTGAAAACCAACTGCATCTACAAATTGCACAATCTCAATCAACGATAGGGTAAATGTCACACCTTGTGTCGCCAATCTGTTAAAGTAAAGACAGCCTAGTTAAAAACCCAACCATACAAAACCTGTTTCGTATTACTCCGGCACGTGTAAGTCGGTTTGTGGGTTGTTTAGTAACCGTGTGCAAGTGCTGGCGAAGCAATATAAAAAAGCCTCCAGAAGACAACTTCCTCTTTTCTGCAGCGAAACCTTACCTCGTTCTTCCCAACAGCGGCGCTAGAAGGGTGAACCAATGCGTGAGTGGAAGTCACCTTCAAGAGTCGGCGGAAGGCGATCGAGCGTGGCGGGCGGGGTCAAAGCAGAGTCGCCTTTCTGATGAGAAAAATCTCGCGACTCCCACCAAAGAAACGAACCCGGCAACCCATCAAAGAACGCTATTCATTTCATTTTTTTTTTAATTTACCAAAAAAAAAAATAAACCCTTTTAATCAATCAAAGCAATTCGCCATCTCTAGTCTAAAGCACTCCAAATCTTCCACTCAACAACATCATGGTCGACCGACGAATCGATTTGCCGCGACGAAAAAAAAAAGCGTCGCTTCTGGGAAATCAAATGCATTAACGTTGACGTTCAGATTGACAAATTTTTAACGGTTTTAAAATACAAATTCAAATTTTAAAGCGACAAGAAAACTTGTCAACGTTCCAACTTTTCCCTTTAAATTTCCCATCGACGAAGCCAGGTGATTTAATAAATAGGTAACCGAAACCAACACGTTAAAGCGACTTCTTGACAAATCGAGTTTTTTGGCAACCGCTTCCTTTCTCCTTCCTCCCTTCCCATCAGTAAAAATGCCACCCGCCGTTGTAGATCTCCATTATACAACTTCAATTTCTACCACGAACGAATAATTATTTATTCATACTCCAAACACACATAAGGACAAATAGTTAAAATGCACTCCCAAAATAATAACAAAGTTTCTTCACCTGTTAATAACATTTTGGATATGAAGGCCAAAGAAAAGTCTGGCATCAAAATCAGAAATCATCAATAAAGAGATATGATCTATACACTGTAGTTCAAAGTCTTTGTATCGCTATTAGATATATGAAATACGGAGGCTTTGCAATACATTTTTATTGATGACTGGTTTACAATGAACAGTGAGGCATTGATTGTTGAGAAAATAAAAGTTAACAATAGGAAGCTGTGACCATAGTAAATGATAATGAGGATCAATAAAAGAAAATCAATGTACAAGGTGCATCTGAAAAATTCGGTGAATGAAAGCATAAAGTAAATACAACAAAACATGGAAACAAAAATACCCTTTATTCACTCTCAAAATAACATCCATTGGACACGATACACTTCTGACATCGTTGATAAAGCTGCTGGAATGAGTCAGCAAAGGCCTCTTTTGGGATCCATCGAAGCACACATGTAATATCTCGTCGGATGTTTGGCAAGTCTGCAACTCGTGTGCACTCAGGATCCCCTTGAGGCGAGAGAACAAAAAGAAGTTTGCAGGCGCCAGATCAGGCGGGTATAGTGGATGTGCGAAAGAAGGTAACAGGAAACCACTCTTTAAACGACCTTGGGCCAAGAAATTGCACACACGAATCCCAGTACGCAGGTGTGCGTTGTCATGCAACAGACTCCACTTTCCACTGTACGTCTATGCGCGACAGAAAACTCTTGTTTTTTTCCGAGTTGAATTGAATCATAGCCTACAAAGATAAGAGAATTTTCTGTCGGGCAGAAAGAACAGAGCAGGAAGTGATGCCAGAATATTTTCTGCCTTGTGGTTTCTGCTGTGTTTTTACCACGTGGAATCCACGCCTAAGCGCTTCAAAACAGCTTCGTAGAATTCGGCGTTGACGGTTTGCTCCATTTCCTTTTCACGTGAGTTTTAGCACACATACCGTTCGACTGGCCGTAGCAGACTAATCTGTGTCGGTTTCTAGCGCTCCTTGCTACGTGCCGTCTCTCCGTCTACGTCAGTCCCTGTGCAGACGCGTGGCCATATTTTTACCTCACGATGCTTTTGAGATATCCATCCATTCACCGAACTTTTTAGACACACCTTGTACTACATTGACCTTTAATCTCGAAATTTCCTGAACATATTGCTTCTTTAATTAAAAAAAAAAAAAAGATAAGAAATCCATATACGCAAAACATCTATTGGAATCTGAACATTCCGCATCTACAATACAAGACACAATGACTTCTTCATACTCCCAAGGATCCCTTTAAAATTAGTGTCCTCGAAAGCATCGAAATCTTCAATGCTCTTTCATCAAAGCCCCATATAACTTAATCTTATTTAATTTCATATTCCTTTATTCCAAAATATCCAAATAAGTTTTCTGAAATATGCAAAGTGTGGTGCATATGGAATTCATGCCTCAAGGCATTATCATAAATTCTGTGAAGCCCTAAAAAATTTAAAGCATAAATACGGAGCAGCCCTCCTACAGCGTGACAACTTTCGTTCGCACACGAGTAATTGAAATTGCGTCTTGGTTTCACAATGTTGTTGGTCATCTTCCCGACCTGGCGCCATCAGATTTTTACCGGTTCCCAAAACTTAAAAAAAGAACACCTGAGAGGGCATCACTTTGATTCTGACGATGCAATGGAAACAGAAGTAAGCCTATGGTTTCGCCGTCAAAGTGACCGTTTCGAGAAACTGGTTAGCCGTGAGAGAAATGGGTGTGTGTGTAAAAAATAATTATAATATAAAGGACAGATGCTTTACAATACATATTTATTGAATAGGATAACGATCAGATTCACCTTTTACCCGGCTTGTACAGGCTGTGATGATGATGATAATAATAATAATAATAATAATAATAATAATAATAAATAATTTTTTTTTATTCAAAGAAATAAAAACAATTACATTATAACCAATTATCCCGAAGCCTAATAATAATAATAAGCTGATTTTTTAATTTTAATCGAAAATATTGTTTGCAATGAGTTTCGACATACAACAATGGGTGGTTAGGAAACGATAGCTGAGGATATAATTATATGGAGTGGTATACAATCAATGGGTAAATGCAATTATAAAAGAATATACGCTGTCCAACGAAAGAAAAACTGGGCGTGTCTAATTAAATTCCCAATTTCAATTCTTAGACATTGTTGCTAAATAAAATTAACAATGATTAACAATTGAAATTGGGAATTTAACTGGACACACTTAGTTTTTCTTTCCTTGGACAGAGTATAGAAATGGATGATAAAATTTGGAAAATATCAAAGTTTGTGTGGGTTTGTTTAATAACAAATTTTGTGTGGAAAGGAATGCTTTATAGATCCCGATACTTTGTAAAATTTTGATTTTAGAGGGATCATTGGTGGATCATTGGTGGATGGTCATGGTTCAAACGCTTCGATGGGTTTGATCAACACCTTCTAAAGAGAAGACCTGCGGAGAAAAGGTATATACATTGTTACATCATCATTCAGCGGCCAAATTTAGGGCTTATTATTGGTAGAAATACGATTAACAATAGCCGCTTGATGATGATGTAATAATGTACAGGGTGCTGCAAATAAATACAGGGCAGTACCAACACCTCCTAGACAGAAGGCCTGATAACGGAAACGTCATACATTATTACATCATCATTAGTCGACCATTGTTAATCTTATTTCTATCAATAATAAGCTCTAAATTTGGTCGACTAGTGATGATGTAACAATGAATTACGTTTCCGTTATCAGGACTTCTGTCTATACAACGTCCAACGAAAGAAAAACTATGTGTGCCCAGTTAAATTTCCAATTTCAATTGTTAGCGATTGTTAATTTTACTTAGCAAAAATGTCTAACAATTGAAATCGGAAATTTAATTAGACACGCCCAGTTTTTCTTTCGTTGGACAGAGTATAGAAGGTGTTGGCAGTACTGCCAACGCCTCCTATAAAGAAAGCCTCAGCACTGAAACGTCATACATTGTTACATCATCATAAGTCGACCAAATTTAGAGCTTATTATTGGTAGAAATACGGTTAACAAAGGACGAAGTATGATGATGCAACAATGAATGACGTTTCAGTGCGGAGGCTTTCTTTATAGGAGGCGTTGGTACTGCCGGGTAGCCTATCCGCTCGTACATTGTTACATCATCATATTTCGACCATTGTTGATCATATTTCTACCACGGTCTATAGATATCACGGTCTATAGATATTCATGGTCATCGAGCTTCGGCCATTTTCCATTGTTTCGAGAAGCTAAGGAAAACAGATCGCGCCAGATGCCACATAGATCGCACCAGGGCCGACCGTGACCTGCGATAGAGGTTTTTCATTGAAACTGAAAATGAAAGTAAAGTTTCTGTCTGTCGATAGCGGCGATGCAGGCGTTTTTGGGCCGATTGTACATGCAGCGCCACTTTTCAATAGAGTTCCCGCCCTATTGGGAGCTAGAAACTTTAGCTTCATTTTAACAACGGAGCTCGATGACCATGAATATCTATAGACCGTCTTCATAGACCTAAATTATGTCTTCGCATGATGATGTAACAATGTATGACGTGTTCGCGCTCAGGCCTTATCTTTAGGATGTGTTGGTACTGCCCTGTATTTATTTGAAGCACCCTGTATACACTTTTTGTCTGCAGGCCTTCTCTCTAGGAGGTGTTGGTTTGATAGGATGTCCCGTTTCAAGAAGGTAGTCTGCGTAGATAGATTTATTAGTTTTTTTTCCCTTTTGAATGATGTACTGTGCTCTGTGTATCTTATTGAGAAATTTCATGTTGAAAATCAGGTCTAAAATTTATTATCATCATCCCAACCTGAAGAAGTCGGGTACAAAAGCCGAAACCGGTTGTTATCCTAGTCAATAAATGTGCATTGTAAAGCATCTGTCTTTTTCATTAAACGATACAATACAAGGATTTCTCACTATTATAGAGCTGTTATCAATTGCAATGCTAGAGAAAGCTACCAGTTTTGTTTTGCTCAAATAAGTAGACCCGTTTTCAAATAAAAAAAATTAGGAGCAATTACTTTACGACATGCCCTCGTAGTTTTTGAAATGAATTTATAGAGTTTGTATCAACAATTCATGTAGTAATCTATTTGTCGTCGAGGAACAGTATCCTAACATTTAGAGGCATCTTTTCCGCTACTTACATAATCTGTACAAGGCAAGAGTTAAAATTGGTTCCAGCTCTACGCCCAAATTGATATGGAAATCATGTTGTAGATAACTGCTTAATAATAGTGTACTTTCGAAAATACAACTTTCAGCTACGGCAAAGACATTGGGCATAATTGGACTTATGTGATCAGTGGATACTCGATTATTCTCTTTAACGGCAGTAATTCAGACAGATTTCCAAATAATGTGGAAAATTTCCTTATTGTCGAATTTTGGTCAATAACATATTTAGAATTAAGAGCGAACACTTGGCAAAACTTCTCTGGATACATTGGAACCATTTGAATTAAGAATAACTACAAAAGAGAAGAAGGGTTCATCGCTGCTTTTCCAATCCAAACAACCGAAAATGGAGAGCAAAATGGGCATCAAGCCTTCCTTGCTATTACCTTAAAACGTGAGTGACAACGAAGGCCAGTGGCGAACGACGTGGACCTGTTTTAAGTGCAAATACGGATCACTACTATCATTCATCATCGTCGTCATGAATCACAGATCGATCTCTTGAGCGACGCATTTTCCACGGCAACAGCAAATCAAGTCGTTGGGCCAAAGAACAAATTTTACCATAAACTTTGGTGGACTTTTTTTTTCCCGCTTCTTTTTTTTCGTTTAATTTCCTTCCTCCGTGAATAATCGGTTAGCTCGACGCGTTCGATTCCCTCCATTTTAATTTCATTTTCCGTCTCCTTTACCTGCAGCTTCTGGCACCCATCCAACGACGACGCCCCGAGGAAATCACGATGCAACCGCTTCCCGTCCCCATTTCTAACTTCACTTAACGCTACTGCCAAACCATTTACTGTTTAGTATTATTATTGCCAGCTACAAAAAGGACTGGCTACTCAAGCTGGTGCCTTTTTTACCCATTAAAGAAAAGAAAAAAAGGTTTTAAAATTATCAAGAAGAGGCTTAATGCGCTCTCTCCTCCGGAAACGGGGAATGGTCGCCGTCGCAAAAAAACTGGGTTCGTGGGCGGAGGGCGCGAAAAACGCAGCACATTTATCGTCTTCCGGTTGAAATTAGACGTCGAGCGATCCAGACACTTCGCGCCTAATCCACGGCCCATTACAACCCCAACGGATCTTCCAAAAGTCCAACAATCTCGCCCAAGGACCCGAGACACGTGCTCGAAGACTTCCAGTAAGGCAAAATTTTTCGCTCGGTTAAAAGCAACGACCACCGTTATTAATACATTCCTTGTCAAAAAATTAGAATAAAGATTTTTTTTTTACCTTATGAAGTTAAATTTGAGTTGGCAGTAATCGATGTACTTTTGTTAATTACACGTTTAGAATACAGAAAGAAATGAAGCCATTCACTGTGGACACGGAACAACAAGCGTTCGAAGCGTTCGAATAAAAGTTTGATGCGGATTAGTGGTTTCTTGCTATTTTTACACGTTTAGACTTTTTTTCCCCCCCCCGGACGATGAACTTAGAGTAACGAAATCAACTCCACTTTTTTTTGTGGGAGTCTTTAATGTAGTCCAACTCCATATTGGCCTACCACTCACTACGAGGCCTGTGTTCGTTTCAGAAACTCAAATTTTTTTACTTTCCTTTGCTGAAATCGAGTTAAAAACTCGTGATTCGAAAAGATATGTTGAAATATTGAGAAAAAAAAATTCTGTCTATACGTATGTACACTCTTATTCCAAAAGCGTTTTCACTTAGATGAACGATGTTCGGTGTCCTTGCAATATATTAAACCACTGAAATTAATTAGTTCAGGCAAGAAGTAGAGTTTGAATCATGTCGGACACGACTTCTTGCCTGGACTGATTAATTTAATGTATTGCGAGGACACCGAACATCGTTCATCTAAGTGAAAATTCTTTTGGAATAGGGTATACGTATGTCACCATGCAGCTGACTCCTCTGAAACGGCAAATAGCAGAAGCAAATAAAAAATATACATACTTGAAGGTCCCTTAAATTGTGTGTTAGCGTAATTTTTATGACAATTGGGTAAGCCTTTTTAGAGATATTAATTTATTTCTAAAAATTAAAAAATGACTAGCGTTCAAACCAGCGAACCAAACTCAATAAACTTAGCATGTACGGAATCTTCTCAGAAAGGAGATTTTTTTTTTTTTGCAAATGACATGTTTGGGTGTGATGAGCCGTTTTGGGGTTATTAACTCCCCGCCCTCCCAGACAATATTTTTGTTTTTATAAAACATTAATTTATATTTAGAGGGGTTCTTAAACTATGCACTGACGTATTTTTTATGGAAATAGGCTAAGCCTTTTTAGCGAAATTAATTTTTTTTTTTTTTATATAAAAACAAAGAAATGGCAGAGGCATTCATTTCTTCGGCCCAACCACAATAAATACGACATGAACAGCTTCTTATTGAAAAATTCAATTTTCTTTTTGAATCCGTATCATCTCGTGGTAGGCCTGTGCGAATGTACCATTCCGATTTCCAATTTATTTTCAATTGAATTAATGTCTGGTGAATGATTTAATCATGATAACACAGCCAATATTTTATCACTGAAGCCATTCTTTCGTGGATTTAGATGCACCATCCTGTTGGAACAGTAAAGAATCACAGCACACATTTTCAGATGATGGGATCGTTAAGCCTGGTGATATGGGAAGGCATAATGTCGTCAGTTGGGAGTGGGAAAGTTATGCGTCCTAAACGATATAGTAAATGCTGCAGTCTGTCAAGAAATAATTGACAATTTGATGCGTGGTTCCCACATGCGTAA
>JAHWFO010012650.1:168261-209455 GCA_023313115.1 Rhysida immarginata
CTTGGCACTTGTACTCGTTCATAGTTCCTGGTGATTAGATGTATACTCGAAACGCGTTGAACTCGCAATAAACGCTACCATACTGCTATTCCTGGACCCTTTGTTTGTATTTTACCTCACACATTTGTTCATTCCATCTGGTTCTACAGACCCAGGAACATCCTTGTAGCTCTGCATCTTCAAAAACATTTTCATCGATATCCTCTGTGTAGGAACTAACATCATATTCTCAAGTGGGAGTTGCACAAAATCAATTTCAGCATCAAAATCCAAAGAATGCAGATCATTTAGAACATTTTCCAACCCAGACAGGGACTTGTAATACACATTTCCAATCATGTATAAGCAAAGTTTCACATTCCGACTGGTTTACATAGGAACAGCCACGATCGGTGCTCAAAAATCAATTCCATTCGCCCTAATAAATTTTTCAGCTTAAAACTAGTAAATTTTCATTCACTAATACGTATTTCTTTAATATTCTAAAGCTGACTAACACAAAGGTTTCTTAGTTTTTATAGATTTTTTAAAATGAGATATATTTTGATTTGAGCCGCTCCTCCAATTTTGATATTGAGCAAATAACATTTTCATAAAAAATATCAAAAAATTTTGATAACAAACGATGGTTTTCACTAAATGAAATCTTCATCCTACTCTAGATGATGCAACAGCTTACAATATAAGCAGTAATTGCGCCTAATGAACTTGATCATGGCAAGTTAATGGGCTAAGAGTTAGCCCTCGCCTTACGTCAAAACCGCAATCGTAGACAAGCTGCGCAGAGTAGACAAACAGGTTCTTCCGAATTTCCTATCTAGAAACAAACAAACTTAAGCTCTGTAGGATCCTCATTCATCGCATAGAGAAGAATCAAAAAATAAAAAGTGAGGAAAAAATGGAGACGAAAAAGTTTCATTCATCCCCAGGTGAGTCTCCGATCCGTGACGAAGGAGAAGAAGCATCCAACGCGACACCAGATGGAAATGGAAAATGGTGGGGAGGATGAGAGAATTATCATCATTTTTTTCTATTACTTCTCCTTCTTCTTTTAATTCTTTTTTCTCCTTAATTTTAATGGCCTCCTGTAAAACGCAACATTAACAATTCAACGCACCAAGAAGCACAGACGGACTGACAGACCGTCACGAGAGTCCATCGACTTCAGCGCACGCAAACCCAACAAACAAGGACGATAATTGCTTGGCCATCTTTTTTCCTTTCAAGGTTTCCCAACCACCACCACCAACCAGTCACTTTTTTAACCCACACCATACAACAAGGGCCAAGGGTAAAAAGACAAAGGGCAGGACGACGACCACAACGACGACGACTCCTTTCGTCTTCGACGTAGGTGCAATGGACAAATTAACTTCTTCCTCTTAACTGTTGCAAAATTAACGGAAACCAATGCTCCAGTCACACAAAAGGGCAATTCCCAATGCAAATTGCTACTGCTCATTAAAAGTAACGGTGAAAGAAGGTCCCAAAGGGAATTAAGGAAAAAAACAATAAAAAAAAAAAAAATAAAAATTAACGACGCCAGATACCATCTTCGGATGAGATCACTGATGTTTTCCCAAACATTAACAAGAAAGTCCTGTTCATCTTGATATTACATCAAAATTGAATGGAATGAGAACGGGGGCAATCGTCTGTCAGCTTAAGAGAAATGAATCGCCAAATTTACATGTATTCGCGTGCATCCATTCAGCTTACCTACTTCAAAAAAAATGATGACGCAATTAAGCACTTCTAGCCTCTCTTATTCGAGAAAAACTAAATAGAAATGGTGGAATGGTATAATCGCACTTTGGCATGAAAAAAAAGGGGGGGGGGGGAGGAAAGCAAATTAAAAAAAATGTTTTGTGGGCGGCAGAGGATTTGGAGATGGGGATGGGGGCTCAGAAGAAACCTTTATTTCTGAAAATTAGCTCATCCGAGTCAAACAATTTCCTTTACAATAAATATTCGTTTGAATGAGAGGAGTCCATTTCAATGTCGAATTTATTGAGTTTCGTTCGCTGTTTTGAACGCTACAGCCATTTCATTTTTAGAAAACGAGTTAGCTGCATAAAACTGCTTACCTATAAACGTCTATAAATCCAGACGAAAAAATTTTTGACCGACCTGAAAGGTGGCCAGTGTTCGATTGGTCTAATTTTGAAAATTTTTCAACGACGGGATACAGGATATATGAAATGAATGTTATTTCATCGCTAATTACGAATATCGCTTCCAATTTTCTGTGGAACCAATAGTTCAGAGATATCGGCCAAAAACGGAATTCCTGAATATGCTATATCTCGAAAATAAAACCAAAAAGTTTAATAGTTAAATAAAAATCAATAAATTTTTATACTGACTAGTGATCAATATTCCGATTGTCGATAATCGATATTCAATATCTCTATTTATGACAGCCAATACCGATGTGACTTATATATGTGCATATGATAGATTAAATAAAAAAAGCAAAAATTTGTAAAAAAAAAAAAAAAAAAAAAAAAATTCAAAATTAGACCAATCGTTACGGATATATAGCATATCGACCGGACGATAACTGCGATATTCACTTAGAGTGAAGGCTTCAGAAACTTTTTTTTTTTTTTTTGCTGAAAACGACTTAAAAACTCATGATTCGAAAAGATATGTTGAAATTTTGGAAAAAAAAATGTCCGTCTGTACGTATGTGACCAAGCTTGTGCAGCTAACTCCTCTGAAACGGCAATGAGCAGAACCAAACAAAAATTATACATACTTAGAGGGTACCCTAAATTGTATCTTAGCCTTTTTCGAGATATTAATTTTTTTCTAAATTAAGAAATGGCTATAGCGTTCAAACCAGCGAACCAAACAACTCAAACTCGACATGTACGTACTCCTCTCTTAAGGCGAATTTTTGACCGTAATGAGCCGTTTTGGAGTTCTTAACTATCCCCTCCCCCCACCACCCCCCCCCCCCCACCGTCAATTTTAAGTAATTCATACTAAGAGGGGTCCTTAAACTATGCATTGACGCAATTTTTATGGAAATGGGCTAAGCCTTTTTAGAGAAATTAATTATTATTATTATTTTTTTTTGGGGGGCATTCATTTCGTCGCCCCCAAAATAAAAACTATATGAGCAGCTTCATCTTATTGAAAAATACAATTTTCTTTTTTAAAATCCGTATCATTATCTCGTGGTAGGCCTGTGCGAATGTACCATTCCGCCATACCAATTTATTTAATATTGCAATGACGTAAAATTTATCAACTCAACAAATGAAAGCCGTATTTCAACAATGATATGAAATAGGACAAATCTCCATGGACAAATACAACTAAAAGTGACGGACCCTACAGTTTTTTTAATTTATATAATTCCTACATAAATATTCTGTTTTTATGGTTTCTTGCTTTACTCTCACTATCCTCTACACTATTCCCAAACTTGTGCTTATTCCTATCCACATCCACTTATACATCCGATTCAACATGCTTGTACAAAATCTAATTCATTCACCCACACATGCTGTCGAATACATTTACCCATTCAAATTTTTCCATGCTTACTTTACTCAAAAATTTTTAAGTTCATTTTGGTAAGGTTTTTCTCTGAAATCGACTTAAAAACTAATGATTCGAGAAGATATGTTGAAATTTTGAAAAAAAATATCCATAATACGTACGAAGGCAAGTCGCAAAATGGCATAGGAATGAAAGTTTAAATAATTCACTGATTAAATTTTGTTTATTTGTCAACGTAATCTCCATGAACATTTACGCACTTGTCCTAACGTTTCACGAGTATCTTAAAGTCAGCAGCGAAGGTAGTTTGTGATGGTGTCATAACCAGCTGGAATCCTCCAGATAGACCTCCTCCAGGAACCGGTGAATAGTGATTCATCAGTGGGCGGAAGAGATGAAAGTCGGATGGTGCCAAATCCGGACTCTAGGGCGGATGTTCCAGTCGTTCCCTATCTAGAGGCCCGTAGTGACACTGTATGGACGAGCTTTGTCATCCAACAGAAGAACCCTGCTTTCCTGGATAAACATTTGTTACCGTAAACCGGTATTATTTCCTTGTGCACTTGCCCTGCGCTCACAGAAATCGAATTACGACCCTTGTTCATCACGGATATAATCAGCTTAACCTAACCACACTCGCCATCTTATTCACTTGACACACGAATGACTCACCGCCGCATGAGAACTGACTACGAGCGCCGTATACGTTATACAGTGGTGCTGCCACCTACCAACAACTGCTTAAAGAATCATTACAACGGCCGATATTCATAGCACAATTTCATATTGCAGCAATCTGAAGATATTTCATTTTGCAACTTATATATTGACTTGTACTCGTGTGGCCAATTTTGTGCAGCTAACTCCTTCGAAACGGCAAAGAGTAGAAATTAATACATGCTGAGGGTATCTTAAACTTTGCCTTGACGCATTTTTATGTCAACTGGTTAAGCCTTTTTAGAGATATTAATTACTTTCTAAATATAGTGAAATGGCTATAGCGTTCATACAAGTGAACCGTATTTTTTATTTAAGAGGTGTATTTCTTAATCGAGATATTCGACTGTGTCCAGACTTTTTTTTTTATGTACAGGGTGTTGCAGATAACTACAGGGCAGTAAAACGGGAAGCCTACCCGCTCGATTGCAGGGGCCGGCTCGACATCAAATGATAATTGGGTAATTTTAACCCCTTTTGAAAGAAAATCTTAACTCCAAAAAGGCTCATCACAGTCAAACAACTTTTTAAAAAAAAGTCGTCTGAATAAGAAGTAACCGTCCATGTCGATTTTATTTTTGGGTCGCTGAAATGAATGGATCTGCCAAATCTTCATGTTTAGAAAAACAATAAATATCTAAAAAGGCTTAGTCCATTTTCATGAAAAATACGTCAATGCATAGTTTAATGAACTCTCTAAGTATGTATTAATTTTTTAATGCAAAAAAATTTTTTTTTCTGTCAAAAGGGGGGAACTAATACATAGGCCTTCACTCTTTAGTGAGTGGTAGGCCAAAAAATTGACGCATGAACTATAATCCCAAATGTTTCCTAGGCAGACTTGTCCAAGTATCAATTTGTTACATACGTTACAGTTCCTGCTCCTGGAACAGGTTGGTCCAATTCAAACCATGAAAATGAGGCCCATACAATGATACTCTTTCCTCCGAACCAGAAATTAAGAAGACTTGAGTAGGGAAATTATCACCACGTGGTCTATGAGATGGAAGATCTTTTACTAAGCATGCCGTAGATTGGTATGCTTGCACAGGTTCACGAATTAGACAATTCTCAAATAAAAACGTTAAATGCCAAGAGATAGTGAAATGAAATCGAACGCGTAATAAAAAAAAAATAATTTACTTCCAGCGAACTTTCTCAGGTAAAAAAACCTGCAAATAAACAGAGACAAAGGTTTCTTCGAGCGGGGAAAACAAACAAAATGAAAACGCGAGAACAGATGAGAGAAAGGTGGGACAGAAAATGATGAGAAAGAGAAAGAGGAACTTCCGAAGAAGAAGAGGAAGAAGAGAAAGTAAAATACAAGGGACGGCGATGGGAGAAAGCAAAAAAAAATCCTTCTTTCTATTTACTGTAAAGAGGCGAGTTAATTTCAATAATCACAATATTCAAATAAGTCGTCCGTTAATCGGTGGGGCGCCTCCTCCAGAAAAAAACAAACAAACCAGTTTTCCCTTTCACTTTTCCTTCTCCGCCAACGAGCCCCTCATTACGGGCATTTATGAAAATGTCACGTTTTGAATATTCACCTGTCATTAAGATGTACTGGGGACAAAACGCGCTCAATTAGGCAAATTCTATTTCTCTTTCTTTGTTTGTTTGGCTCTTATTGTTGCTCCCTCCCCACCCGTAAGTCCAATCTTGAAAAAATTAGGCAAATTACACACGGAACACAAAACGCACACGCACAAACGCAACGCAGGAAAGCTCAAAGAAGAGGGGGAAAGAGAATGGAAAATGAAAAAAAAAAAATAGAAGCCCGAACTCGACGACGAAGGCGGATCCATTTGAGAAAATTAAAACCGGCGGAGGTGCGCATGCGCGTCAACAATAGAAAGCCACTGCCCCTCTCCGCCTTTGCTCTGTTCGTGAGGAGGAAAAATGGAGAAGAAGAAAATAGGATTAAAAAAAAGCAAAGACAAAAGAAGGAAAGAGTCGTCATCGTCGTCTCTTGTTTTTGTTGCGTGTAAAATCCCAAAGACAGCAATGTAGTGGGGCGAATCCAACTTTAACGCATTATTTCAAGTATCAAACCAAGTGGAGAAGGAGGAATTCTTTCCTTTCACTTTCCCACATTCCAATGGCCAACATCCTTTCCTGAAATGTACATTACAGTGAAGTGTGAAAGCATTGCTAATAAAAAATTTTCTATAATCTTTTTTTCGTACAGATGACAAATGGAATTTCATTTTTTACTTCTAACCCGGGAAGTACAGGTTGAGCCAAAACTCTGGACCCACCTAAATAAAACCTAAACGCTATCGGTGGAGCTAATCATTTTGATTGTGGATACTTTAAGGGTTAGGAAACTATAAGAGCTAATCATTACTTTCAGTCATGTGACCAAGATGGTCACCTTAATGGCTACAACTCCAAATTTTCAAATGGGAAGGGTGGTATAAGAAATGTATGTCTTGTGATATAAGAAATGCATGTGGAATTTCCTGATTAACATAAAGGTGTTATTTCCCATCTACCCTTACTCATTCTTGAGTTAATGCAGTTTTTTTGGTCTTCAGACAGAGCAACCACATTCACCAAAAAGGCCGGTTGACTTTAGAACTGCTGGTGACCACAAATTAACAAATGTCACAAAACTCATGTCCTATATAGGATGTGTAAAATGTGTTGCCCGTCGTTTCCGATTGTCAAATCCAACCTAAAGCCTCATTCACGTTGAAAGTTCTAGAGCACATTGGCATCAACACTCTCACAAGTTTGTGTCATACATCAATGTTCAATATCTTCTCTGCATACATCAGAGCTTTCAAGTGACCCTAGAGGTAAAAAAAAAAAAAAAAAAAAAAAAATCTATTGGGGTCAAGCCGACATCAATTTTGCCAATACTCCTTTAAGTTTTTTTTGCGGCTCCTACAACTGATGTAGAGGTTACAGATGTTATACGGCAGTTAAAATCGTCTCCAATTCATGATCCCTTAGATTTCCCCTCTGATATAATCATTTCTTTAAGCCGGTTATTATCCTTTCCATTAGCATATATCTTTAATCAATTGTTGGTTACGGGAGTCTTCCCTAACAAATTAAAGCTTGCTAGAGTTACTCCAGTTTTTAAAAAAGGTGATCCGTTAAGTTTTACGACTTATCGCCCAATCACCGCATTACCCGTCTTTGCGAAGATATTCAAGAAGCTCTATTACACTCGTTTATCCAAGTTCGTCCATTTGAACAATTTTATCACTCCTTGCCAACACAGCTTCGTTCCTAAAAGAAATGTGGACGCATGCTATGAGCTACTCGAATTTATATTTTCTGAAATGGCTTTTAATAATCTTGTAGCTGCTGTATATATTGATTTTACTAAGGCGTCCAAGTTATCTCGTCTTTACGGAAAAAGTGGACCCCGCCCCCCTAAACTGAGTTTCTTAATGACCCGTTCTTATTTTTTAACGCTATCAGATATTTCCTCACATACCATTATTCGGAATTTAGGAGTACCACAAGGTTCTCCCCTCTTCTTCGGCCTGTTATCAATGATTTGCCAGTATCCATATGGCCCTCAACATCTTTTATAATTTTACTGTATGCTGATTATGACTGTTTCTTGCAGCACGTAGAGATACTTTCCACCTAATAACAACGCTCAAAGAAGCCCTAATTGAATTGCAAATTTGGTCATATAGGAACAAAGTAGGAACATGATGATGATAAATCCATGGGTTTTTTTTCAGCGTAATAACGCGACGTCCCGACTGTATTACCTTTATATTACGATTATCAACAATTACTACTTTTAAATATTTGGGTATTATAATCGCACACGATCTTAACTGCGATTACCGCATTAAGTCACTTATAACACTTATATAGGAAACAAGGCATTTTTTCTCGCCTACGGTTTCTACCACCTAAGAGTTTACTTCAATTTTATTATGCTTGGATCCATTCATCATTATGCTTCAGAATAATATTTTGGGGTTCATCAACTTCTCGTTTTTAAATTACAGAAATGGTTCCTTAGAACGTACCTTGGATTACCTAAATCACCATTCTCATCCGTATCATCTTTCTTTTCGGAATTAGGTATTTCGATGTTCTTGATTTCCACACCAATAAGCTTACTTTGCAATGATAGTAACTACCGTTACCCAACAAGGTCGACTTCCCATTTAATTCTTCCGTTCACTAAGAATATTTATCGACAGCGATGTTTGTCTTATGCAGGCATTAAATGTTGGAATTTTTTACCCACTGATTTACAACTCGAATCTGATTACTTCGGTTTTTACAAGCGTCTGAAACGGACTGTTTTTAGTCTCCCTCCTGAATTTCGCTCTTAGTTAAAACGCGGTTGCCGCCTGATGTCAATAGGGATGAATCGCGACCTCCTTTTACCGTTACCTTTAACCAGTCGAATGTCCAGATGTTTTAAATTTAATTTACCCTTACAAATAATTTTAGTCTGTGAGATTAGATTGATTTGTCGGTTTGTCTTATTATTTTTTTTTTATATAAACTTGTCACCTGACTGTTGGCAGATTTTCTATGTTTCTAATTTTAAGTTTGCTTTGTAATTAATTAACTATCTATTATGTATGCTAACACGGTTTTGTGTCAATATTTTCTGTTTTTGTTGGTAGATGACCCCGGAGGCCTACTTGTCGGTCAAATTGACCGTACCAGTCTCCGAGGGGTTATTACCTGTAACTAACTAAATAAATAATAAAATAAATTCCACTGGTCCACGTCGGCAAATCCAACGATTGGAAGTTTGCAAGTTCAGATATTTCCTAACAACAGTATCATAATGGAGTAGGTCCAATGCTGTTGAAAAAACTCTGGGTAGATTCCATCTTCATTGATACTGATGCTATGTCTGACATAAAAAACTTCATTAACTCAAGAAAGACAAAAGAAACGTAAAAAATAACACCACCAGTGTGTTTGTCAGGAAATTCCACATGCATTTGATATTTGGAGTTGTATCCAACATGACGACTATCTTCGTCACATGACCAAAGGTCTTTCTCCCCCCACCCCAAAATAGTATCCCCAATCAAAATTATTAGCTCCATCCATAGCATTTATGTTTTATTTAGATGGGTCCAGACTTTTGGCCCAACCTGTACTCACTTCTCAATACTTAAGTTTTCATAAAGTCCCAAATCGGGCACTTATTTCTGGACATAGGGAGTATTTGATTTGCAATCTCAACTAATGTAACCCTCTAGCACAATTAGGATGCGCATTTTTAATAAAATTCTCCTCCTTAAGTCCAGTCATCAGTAACGAAAATGCGTCATGAGGAAATATGAATTTCGATGTTTTAAAAAGAAATAAAGTAATGTTAGAGCTCTAGTCAAATAACGTGATCGAACTTTTATTAATAATCATCAATCAAATGTCTTATCGAGATTCATTTGCTACGTTCAAATTCAAGAGAAAAGCGCTTCCAAAATTAGTTGATTTGTAATGACACGTATTCCTCCTCCTAACACCACTCGAAAGGACAACCGACGACTCGGATAATCGTCGCTTTAGAACTAAGAAAATTCAACGACTTCCCTGCTCATGAAAAGAGGAGACGACAATCACCTCATTCCAACTCAACCTTGGCCTTCATCATCAACATCATCACTCTCACTGCGCAGCAAAGAGGCCGTTGGCGCGCAAAGATAGACGACGGATTATGCTCGCTTTTAAGACGTCCACATAAAGGCAAAGCATGCGACTCCAAGCTCGAGACATTTTATCACATACGATCCAACGCGGGCCGATTCGAAACGCCACCAATCTAACTCACTCAAAAACCCGTTTCTTCCATTTCTGTCATCAGGGAAAGTGTTGTCAAAAAATGTCAATAGCCCTCCTCCCTCCATATCCCGTTATTTTTGATTCAATACACAAATACCTAATCCCCAGGCTCATTCGTTCCCAAATCCACCGTGAGCGGCAGCAGCAGTGCACAGGCGTTTTTCCTCCGCGTGGCTTAATTAACGGGCGACCACCACCACAGCTGCAGCTGTCCGATGAATTATTAAACAATGAAAGGCAGTCGTCGTCGAAGGGAATATTCACATGCAACCAAGCTATGACGAGGAGGTAAAAAGAAGAATTTAATAATAATAAAAGGCAATTGAAGGAGAGGGGGGGGGGGGTTGAGAGCAGCTGTCGCTCGGTGCGCTCTCTGGTGGCAAAACGCCCAAACTACATCGGAACAAGTGGACCGCCTCGGGCAAAAAAAAAAACCCCAAAAAACACCCTTTCAATACGAACCCCCTTTTACTAGACTCTGGTTCTTTTAAGCGAAAATTTTTGCCAAGCAGAACTTCACACACATTCCACCTTCCACAGGTTGCGCTCCTATACTATACACTCGGTACTCGCATGTAAACTATATTTTATAATTTTGAATCTCGTACTTCAACGTCCCCTCTACTCCCCCGTATCGTCATTATCTTTAACTATTCGCTTAAAATTCAAAACGTTCAGACAAATCCTAACCACATCCAGAAAATCGAGACGAAATGCCAGTTCGCTAAAACTGATTCCCATGGCCGGTGGGGCCCCGAAGGCGCAGTATGAACGCCTTAGCAAAGAAAAAGAGACAAAAAAATGATAAAATAAAAAAAAAGATTACGTCGTCGTGTGGCGAACCTCCAAGTTGAGCCAGTCAGTCACCCGAGCGGGGGTCCACGTCAGGGGGCTTGCTAATTGGTCCCTCGGTGGGAAGGAGGAGGCAGTTCACGTTCGTTCGACGAGTAGCAGCAAATAAATCAATTAAAAAAAACAAACAAATAAATAAAAGACAGATCAAGTAGGCCAAAGGAGGAGGAGGATCGATTGTGGAGGCGATTGTCCGGGAGGCGCAATTCCATGCCACTTCTCCGGCGACCCATTCATCACCGGAAATCGCCCTGTCACCGCCAACACCGCCGAGCGAACGGGTTTAATCGCCGTCTTCGAGAGGGGCTTCCAACTAACACACAAATCAACGACTCCATTACCCAACCGCCTTCCCACACCCCCTCTTCTTTCGTTAAAGATGCAAACTCTCTCGGTTTGTCAACGACTTCTCGTAACTCAATGACGTAACTCCATTCTTCTTCAGCGCCAACATGCATATTTCATTCTACACAGTCTTGCTAACTATTCGATTTGGGTCCAATCCCAAAAGGCCAACAAAACCAGAAGATTTTTGATTGGGTTCCGTTATTGGGAAAGCAAACAGTTTTACAAGTATAATCTAGGGATCCCAGACGGGACGGTTTTCCCGGGACGGTCCCAGTGTTTCACAAGTTGTTATTACTACTACTATCATTAAGTTTGTTACCTTAAAAAAGGTTGGAAAAAAATAATACTCTGTAGTAATAAATTAAGCATATAGATCGCTATAATGTTTAACTATAGGCTTTTTTCTCAGTTAGTTTAAGTGTCCCAGGTTTTGTTTTGAAAATCTGGGATCCCTAGTATAGCCAAACCGTAAGATCTAGAGCCCTGAGTTGAATGATCGATTAACAAAATAAAAAAAAAAAGTTATTCTTAGATATCAAATCACCCGTATTCCTCATACACCTGTGATTAAAGCAGTTCACTCATCATAGCCTTCCTTGTGGGGCACCATCTACAGCAGAGTTGGAAAGCTGCATGCATAGGAGGGCACCCATATACTTGTATCTTCTCGAATCTTGAGTTTTTAAGTCGATTTCAGAAAAAAAAAAAAAGTTGGGGAAACGAATAGGCCACTAACAGTAAAATCAACTGAGCACATGATTCGAGAAGGTATGTTGAAATGTTGGAAGAAAAATATTTCCGTTTGTGACCAATTTTGTGCAGCTAACTCCTCGGAAACGGCAAAAAGTAGAACCAACTTAAATAATTAAATAAACTAAAGTAGTTTATTTGGTGTGCCCAAATGAAAAGGAGACTTTCACTGTAGCGCCGTTGTACGAGTTGTACGTTGTACGCCGTTGTACGTTGTACGAGACTTTCACTGTAGCACTCGTATCTAATCGAAGTTGGTCAATATGCTTGTCGATAAATGTAGCGTCATCCCGGCTCCCCATGTCCCAAAACAGTTTACTCTGCCATGAACTCCGAAAAGTGATGCTCAGTTTCATTTTCGACGAAGAAGGACCCATACTCCTCGACTGGATAAAACGGGGTGAAACAGTTAACGTTGAACGGTACTGCAACACGTCGCTGAAGCCGAAACGGGCCATCGAAAACAAGCGCAGAAGAAGCTCTCGAAATGGAATGTGCTGCTCCAGGACAACGCTAAGCCGCTTATGGCCAAGAAGACCCTCCCTACCTGCTGGAAACATTTTAATGGGAAATCCTCAAACATCCTCCGTACAGCCCCGACATCTTATGTGACTCCCATATTTTCGACCCCTTAAAAATTACTGCCAGATCAGCGGTTCACCTGCGACAAGGAAGTGCAGGAACACAGTGGAATAAGGATCCGTATGAAACCCAGGAGTTTCAACACTGAAGCCATCATTCGCTCTGAGATGGTGCATCATTATCAAAGGCAATTATGTGTAGAAGTCATGTTACACATTAATTGTACGTCAAATTTCTGTACTTAAAATATTCGTACGGTTTTTGGTGTGTCTCCTTTTCATTTGGGCACACCTTTTATATTAACACACTGTTAGAGGATACTTTAAACTGTGCCTGGACTTATTTTAAATGATGATTGGTTGAGCCTTTTAGAGATATTAAATATTTAAAAAAATAAAGGAATGACTGTAGCGTTCGTATCAGCCAACCAAACTCGAAATATTTGACATGTACGGACTCCTCATAAAAAGATGAATGGATTTTTTGTAAATAACTTGAGCATTTTGGGATAATTAATACATACTTAGTGGTTTCCCTAAATTCATGAAAATTAGTCAAGCCTCTTTTAGAAAATGTTTTCCCTAAGAATGAAGAAATGGCTGAAGCAGTCGAACAAGCGCACCAAGGGCTATAAATTTGACATGAACGGAGATAAATAATCATGACCTTAAAATATGATCCGCGAACGAAGATACTCCTACATTTGCATTGGTAATACATTGTATATGTTCTTTCTTCTGCAATATGTTCTTTCATCTTTTTTATTTTTTTTATGTTCTTTCAATATGTTTTTAACACTTCTTTTTCGAATGTAACAAATAAAACATCACACGACGTACATTTAAATTTATACACGCATGACCACTCTTCAATAGGGATTTTTGTCTTTAATGTGTTTCATTTTCTTTGTTGTAGTTTTGCTTATAAAGACACCTTCCAGTTGAAGTTCTAACCAATCTTTTTCAGACCCTTCATAGGGGAACGACGAGAACGTTTTTATATTCTTCCTTTTCTTTCTCTTGTTATTCACTCACTGATGAAGGAGGCTTGGCCTCCGAAATGTACATCTGGGTCATTAAACATTTGTTTTGTGGATTAGTGGGTTCCTTCTTGTATTCAAATGTTTTTTTGACCTATCATCTAATAGAAATCATATCAGAAAAATTTTCGCACACCTAAAATTCACTCATTCTGTACTTTTTTTTTTTTTTTTTTTTTTTAATAAAATAGTTTTTCTGCTCTCTTATCAAGCGGAAGTCGGGCCACTCGCTTTCGCGTGTAGTGGTTTTACGCCACCCGACTGGCAGCCAGTTCCTGGTTAGTTACTTTGCCCACGGCAGCTTCTCGCTAAAACAACCAAAACCAACGCCGTTTAAGCCTTTCCATCCCCCTACAAAAACACACACGTACACCATCCGGAAATCATTCTTTCCAAAAAAAAAACAAAAAAAAAACGAGCCCCGCCTCGGCAACCGACTCACCTGTCGGCATCGTCTGACAAATTCCATGTTCACAATGACGAAGAGGAATGAAAAGAGTGGAAAAAAATTAAACAAAAATAATAGAAACAAACAATAACCAGTCGAAGTAAGCAAGGTTACTCAACCGACATTACCTGGCACAGGTGCGAGGAGGGAGAGGCTCGTTTGTCTCTCGTTCTTTACAAGGATCGTCGATTCGCATTGTTGCCAACCCTGGGAAAAGGGCAACCGGAAATCAACCTCGGCAAAAGAGCGCGACCGAAGGGTTCACTTTTATTATTATTACTCCATATTTTTTCTTTTACTCCATTTGGACGTGGACGCTGGTGCCCACCACGCTTGACCTCTTCCGGTGACTTCCCACTTCCTATAAGAACCCACCCACTTCATATATAAAGAAAACAGTCTCCCCCTCTTTACACACAGAAACAAAAGAAAAAAAATTATTTTAATAGAAATATTGAAGAAAAAAAAAATATTCCTGTCCCCCGAATAGGCGCAAGACGGACGCGAGCAGCGACAAAGCGCGAATGTTTTACAAATGGACCATTTTCTGTCCAGCAGAGGAACCAAAAACAAACGCAAAGGTCTAAAGAACGCATGGCGTGAGGAAGTCTATTCCTTTTCAAGATGACACGGGGATTTCCTCATTCCAACATCAATGCCCAGAAAAAAACCTCGGGGACTAAACAACAACAACAGCTCTATAATCCCAGGGTTCATCATAACCATAATCATCCGTTCAGTAGCGAAGAGTTGGTTCACACGTCAGCGTTCGTGCGTAAAACCATGAAAAAGTCGAACAAATGGTCCCGCGTCTTTGTTTTTCGACCGATTCACAGAATCTAATCTCTTTTCACCACCCCTACTGGCGCCCCCCACTCCCTCGACCCAACGAGGAGCACCTTGCGTCGGGAGGCAAGGATCGAACAAAACGACTATCGATTGGTCAACAGGTTCCCACCACCTCAACCACATCGACTGACAACATACACACCTCATCGTTCGCTATTAAATGAAAACACACAAGGGGTTGAGGCGACAAAGACCGACGGCCGCCGCGCCCACCCACCATGGCGACACCGACAGCCTTTATACAAAACGACCAGCAATTACAAAGCAGCACTAATACTCTGTCCCATTGAGATATACTTACCGCACACACCACATTTATAGTAGCGCTCAGAAAATAAGACAATTATAATTTTTGTGTATATGCAAATTAGATAATCAGACAGATATCATTTTGAAAGTGGGTGGAGGGAATTGAGACTGATTATAATTCCTGAAAATTAACGAGATACTTACCTGGAATAGCTGACGCAGGCACTTTGTTGTCTTAGTTGTGTTCAAAAGTAAAATATTCAAATCATGCAGTACATTTTGACTTGAAGATGCTGAACGCAATTTCAAAAGCTTGAAGAAAAGAAGTCTTACAAGCGAATTGCATCCGATTTCGGTGTTCCAAAAGATTAATGAGGGCAAGACGCGGGAGGGGGTTGACTGTTCAAACTGTATCTGGCACCAGCTTTTATAGCAGCTGAACTTAAAAGTAATACAAGTGAGGAAGGTAATAATCAGAAATTATTTATTCGTGGGAATGCTGTATCTGGGGACTCCCAATGTTAATGGTAAAAGCAAATTACCAAATCCTCCTGTAAGTATCACTATGAAGAAAAATATAGGAAGAAAATTTTTTTCACCTAGAATCTCGAAAGGATCCTTATCCGGGTATCCGGATCAAATGGAAATAATAAAACGATCTTTACAACTGAAAGATGGTATAGATTGCAAGGCATAATCCTGCATATAAATTAATAAATTGTTATAGGCCTATAAATATGTCAGTAGCGCTGACTCCGAAATGTTTTGTGATAGTGTAAACCTCTTTTTTGATTTGATTTTATTTTTACTCTTTTTCTTATCTCTTATTTTTTGTTTGCCATTATTTTTTTATCTCTATGAATAAATTGAGTTGTGCTTTTTTTCTTTTTGTCTGTCTTTCACTAGTTTATTTTCTATGTATTTTCATTAACCCTGTTTTGAGCTTTTGCCTGTTAGGAGACAACATCGGATTTGGTCTTCCAGATTATCTGGTAGTTTTTCCTTCCTTATTATTATTATTATTATTATTATTATTATTATTATTATTTAATAATGAAGACACGAGCTCTAACAACAACATTATACGTCTGATCCTCTCCATTTAAGCTATCTGTTATTAAGCACCGAAAGATGCTTTATGCTATCAGTGTCTGTCTGTCTGTCCGTAATTCTAACTCTTCCGAGGCTATGAAAGATTTTCAAAATCTGTTTTCGTTAGTCGATGGATATGGTTCATGGCATGAACCAATCACAATTATTATCTAAATCGGTTCATTGGCACGTGCACAAATGGTACCTCTATTTTCCCGCCAAGCAATTTTCAATGGGAAGATATATTAAGTAATATATCAAACAAATCGTATTGACGAAATAGAAGCGGTTATTCATTACTATTTTCGTCAGTCGATGAATATGGTACAATGCACGAACCAATCACAAATATTACCTAAGTCGGTTCAATAGCACGTGCACAGATGGTACTGTCACGACCCCACCTAGCAATTTTAAATGGAGAGATATATTAAGTAAACAAATCGTAATGACGAGATACAAGCGGATATAAATTAATATTTTCGCCAATTGATAAATATGGTTCCGGGAATGAACCATTTTGAAAATGGTTGTAATCGAAACAATGGCACGTGCTCTAATGGTACCCTTTTGGCATTTTCAAAAATGTTCAATGATAAGAAACGGCATGTAATATATCAAAGAAATTGGGATGATGTATCATGAATGAATAAACGTAAAATTATTGATAGTCGAAATTGGTTTCAAGGAACCTGGTTTAGAGGAACCATTATGGCTCATTAGAACTTTCAATGCTAAAATATGGCATGTTATATATCAAAAGACTTGGAATGACGTGTCATGAATGAATATAACGTTAAATTAATGATAGTCGCAATTGGTTCAAAGGTACTTGGTTTAATGTTATCTTTATGCTCCATTAGAAACTTACAATATTAACATAGGATGGTTTAAAATATGGTTCCTCGAATGTTTTAGTTTAACCTTTCGGTACTTGGTTATGTCATTCCTTAATGGTTTATTTTAATTCAATTAATATCAGGTTGTTGTGAAAGTTTTTTTCCGGATTTTTATTCCAACACAAAAACGATTGAACTTGAATGACAGATTCAGCTCATGCCGATGCCGGACAATGGTTGAAAAGTGAACCTTGAACTGTTATGCGAGTTCCCTCGTTGTTACATTGTGATCTCCATCAATTGTTTGGCGTAGATCACCATCTGAAATCATTCGCGTCTGAACCGGCAATACCAATCTTCTATTGTACGTAACCATCACCTACACTGTTTCGGTGACAATGCGCAGCACTGATCTTTCCAGAATACTCGTAGAAGATTATTGCTCGAATATGCTCGCGTGAAAGGTCCATTTCAGACCGTTGATGGCACTCACAGATGTATAGTCAGAAAGTTGATTCTTGGATGTAATACAGCAATGATATTCAGGAATCGAATGCAATAATTTGTTTGAAAACATATGAACACCTCCCTCGGAAAATGAGCCCTTCTTGGGCACGGGTTCTAGAACCGGAAGAAACTTTTGCAACAACCTCATAATCTTAAACCGGGTCCAACTATTGAAGCTCAGGCACCGAAAATTAAATATAAAGGGTGTCTCACTGCCTCTATCTCCTAAACGGTTGGATCAATTGAAAAAAAACCACCAAAAATAAAACTTTTCTTAAATGTTGTTGTGTACAATCTGAAAATACCATTAAAAATAGGGGTCCATTGCACATTTCAAGTTGACTCCCATATTCGAAAATGGCGTCGGTTTTTTTGGAAATGGAATACACATTAAAAACCCCTCACATAAAAGTATTTGAAAGTTCTGTCAGATTTGTATTTTACAAGTTGGCTATTGGTTCACTTTAGGTGAGACACCTTGTATAGTACTTATATCTTTAAGATTTGTAGAAAATAATCGTCGCGGTAAGAAAGTTTTAAATGTTAGGCTGTAAATCTAAAGTGGAAAGAAGGTATTCTCTGGAATGTCCCAGTTTGTGGAATATTAAATTACAAATTTAAAGGTGATGAAGACTTTAATAATAATTTTAGGTTTGAAGGGGAATGGTTTGTATTCCTAGGATTGAGGGGGTTAACAATTTAATTACTATTGGTTATAAAGAAATATTGTTCAACAAAAAGACAGGAAGAGGTATGTCCAACGAAAGCCTGGATCAAGAAGACCGCATTACCAAAGAAATGGAAGATACGCTGCACTATCGCTTATCAAAAGCACAGGTTCAATGAGTATGAAAATGTTCATAGGATTATTTCCACAACAAAACGACAAAATTTTTATTTCAAAATTTCAACTTATCTTTTCGAATCATGAGTTTTTAAGTCGATTTCAGAAAAGCAAATTTTTGAGTTTCTGAAACGAACACCTATGCAAGAGTTTTCTTTTTCCAAAACTGAAAATATCCATGAAAGGGACCAGATACAATGATACTGAAGCAATCCAAATCTCTTTCACCAGAATACTCGAAATCCTCTGAAACGAGGAAAGATAAATTGACTCTGTAGAATTATCACAGGTTTGTGTTAAGATCTTAGCAAAAGGGCGAAAAATGACATCATGCTAACGCGCCCAAACAAACAAATCGAGAAGTGAAACAAAACGCGTGTCGAACAGCAAAGAAAAGAGTTCCATGCAGATCCACAGAAAGGGTATACAAATTCAAGCCAGGAACTTCTTTTCTCTTCATATAAATCAATCGGAATGGGTTCCCATTCGTACATGGGGGGGCGTGGTCAGTCGAATAACGTTGCGTTCTTAAAAGAGAAAGGCCGAGCCGAGATGGGATTGCCGTCCGCAGGTGTCGAAGGTGTTTCCCTTTAAACAAACCAAACGAACTAACGAAGTCACGGTTGCGCCTCCACTAGGTCTGTGACTCGCGAGGCAGTCGCTCGCTATTTGCACGTGGCATTCCAGTCCCGTGGGGAAAAGCGAGATTCTCACGACACCGGCGACCCAATCGACGACGACGACGACCACGACGACGCGGCCGACACTCAAAACGCGTGACCCACAGGTGCTAAATATGGTTCCATGGAGGAAGAAAGAAGAGAAAAAAATATTAAACCAATGAGACACTCATTCAACCGAGGGACTCCTTATCCAGTTTGAGGAGCGCAAATACGTGATAGCACTCTTAGGAAAAATCACATGTCATAAATAAAGAAATTATTTTTTTTTTAATAAAAAGGCAAGTTTAAAATGATTGAATAAAATAGTTTAGATAGTCAAATTCCTGGTTTATATTATTTCTTACGAGAAAAGGGGAGAGAAAATCAAAGCGACCCTGTCCCAGAATGATAAAACAGAAACTTCCATCCTTGAATTATTAATTTCTTAATAATTTATTGTTCCACCTTTCGCTTGGAGCAGAGTTGATTGAATACATCAATTGAGCACTGAATCTAACAATTCATGTAGAGTTTCAATTGGAATTTTTCCCACGAATCCACGATTGCTTTGATAAACTGGTCGGCGTAATTCAATTGACATCCACCTTGGTACACATCCTTCACCATCATTCCGGGGATAGAGCTGACCATTTCATCAGATCAATGTTACGGCTCTTAACCATTCTTTTGAATTAAGTTGAATGATTTTATATTCCTTATAAATAGTCGTTAATAATTAAATAAAATTAACAAAATATAAATTCATAAATGTTGATCGTTTAATTAGTTGACTAATTGATGTTGAATGTTTATAGGCTTGGACTATATGTCGAAGGTACAGGAGTTGGACAAAGTAATATGAACAACTTTGATTTTAGACGTTTTGTCGAATATCTAGAAAATAACATTCTGAAACTTCACCTCATATGTTACACCTCATATTTCAACGAAGGTTTTGTCCCGAAGACAAATAAGGAACCGGCAATAAATTGAACAAAACAAATTATGCCTGAAATGCGTTATAGCTAAATCATATGCTTATGAGGCTTCTTTTTACGTATCTGTGTTCATTTCTATGAGAATAGCACGTATATTCATGGAGATATAAAGATTTTCTTAAGTTTTTTATTTATAATATGCAGATTTTTCAACCCAATGCAATGCTTCCACTCACCACATTCACCAGTTTCTTCAAGCAGCATGTGGTTTCAACTAGGATTCCATTAACTTATCAGTTTCTTTGCTACTAGGACCATCAACGTCAACAACTTCAACATATCCAATTCAACATCAACCATTCAACTAATCAAACGATCAACACTGGTAAATTAATATTTTGTTAATTTTATTTAATTAATAAAAACCATTTATAAGGAGTATAAAATGAAATTAATCCAAATTAATAAACAATAATATCAAACTATTAATTAATGTACATTCTTTTGAATATCTAGCAACAAATAGGTGCGTTATCTTGCTGAAATGGTGGATTTTCGCCAGAAACAACACCCAATGCAGGAGTAATATGCTTTGTGGCATTTCCGTGTAAACTACCGCTGTCATTCCGCCACATACAATGACAAGTTCTGTTTGCCCCAAATTTCTAAATGCACTCTTTGTCAATACTGACTGGCCACCTGTTTGTTGACTCTTGAGAAAAATATTCATTTCTCAAATCATGCCAGTATGAATGCAATCCATCTGGACTATCGAGATTCCATTTTTTTTCTCATCCAATAAGAAAAATAAATTGACCATTGATGGGTCAAAAAACGTGCGTAATAGCATATTCCTTTCTAAGAAGGTAAGATTTTCACTTGAGGAGTGATTGACCCGTTTCATTAAATTTGAATTTTATATAAACGAAATTTAGGTTATTGTTAAAGATACTTTTGGTGTATTCTATACTAGGACAGGTTATTTATTGCCCTCCAAACGGTTATTCTTGATGGATGTGATGCGAGTTTCCTCACTGATGTGGTATTAGATGAGCTTATATTTCGAGCTGATGTTCTTTTGTCTCTGTTTCTGAGAACACATGAACGTCCAGAAGATTTTTTGGTACCGTAAGCTTGAGTATTAATGATAATTTCTCAGTTGTCATAGGAGCCATTTATACAGAGTGATTCAGAATATCAGAATAAGTGTTCAATAATTGCCAGGGAGGCCATAATCACCTTTTAAATATCACCTTCTCAGAAGGCCCTAGTTCGTTAGAAATTTCTTTAACACAGATATCCGTAGAGTTTAAGGCAGTTATTTGTCCCTTTTCCTAATCACTTAATTGCGCTTTACGACCTATATTACTGATTTGTTCAAGATCTTCAATTTATGCAAATGATCTTAAAGATCTATCATCTTGGGACAGCTCATTTTGATTTTCTCCCTTTTTCTCGTAAGAAATAATATAAACCAGGAATATAACTATTTACATTACTTTAGTCAACCATTATAAAATTGTCTTTTAGTTTTAAAAAGTTAATTTCTTTATTTACGATATGATGTGATTTTCATAAAAGTGCTCTCATTTTGGGACGGAATGTACATTTCTACCCTAGCCCAGGGTAGGAACCCAAATGAAGATGTTACGCATCGAGAGTAGGTGAAAGGAGGAACCCGGAAATTTCGTTTTCTCTCTCTCCTTTAATGATCTTCACAGGGAGAGAGAGAGAGCGAGGCGGAGCGTAAGAGAACCGAGTTCAACGCCTTCTCCCTTTCCCAAGGTCCGGAGTGAAATCGAACCCATCAACCTCCAAAAGTCAACGCCCACCGAGAAGCAAACGCACACGAGAAGTGGATCCAAAACGGGCCAAAAACGAGACATTCCCACAATCCGGTAATTGAGTTATAATGATGGAAATGGAAGAAGCCCAAATGGTGGGAGCCCAATGATCCGAGAGAAGGTTAGTCATCCTCGTCGTGTTCTTTAAAAGGTGGAAAAAAAAAGAAACCACGATTCGTTCATTTAAAGAAGACACACGAACACACACACTCGCGTTGCCTGTCTATCAGTTCAGCGTGAGAAGGCTGAACAGGTGACCACACTGAGAAATCGGAGTCTCGAAACCGTGGCCCCAAAGCAACTCTCACTTTCCCTTCCTTCTTTTCCATCCTTCCTTCCTTTCTTTCTTTCCTCCTCGAGCAACGAACGAGAAGAAACCACAATGTCCTCATCCTCTGCTTCATTCTATTTTCCTTTTTTTTTCCATTCCACCTTTCACCGATTTGGCATTAAAATCGAAGTCGTTATTTGCATTGTGTACAGTTCCATTTCAACTATGCATCTTTCCTAACGAATCTTTCGACATTATATCTAGTTAAGTATCTCGTCTCCTTGCGCCCTTGACCTGCATCACGAAAAGTTCATTTGTCTTTTGACCTAACCTTTTTATTCTTTGGGTCTAAAACTATAAACCGTTTGAGAATGCGCGAACTTGCATTACCAAAACAACGAATTTAAAAAGTTCATTGCTGAAACCTACACGTCCGTGACCTCGAAAATTTTGGATTCTCAACGATGTTAAAAACGTTCTTACTGGATCTGCGAAGTCGCCCCTTCCGTTGCCATATTTTTTGATTTTGACTTAAAATTCGGATAGAGCACCAACAAAGTAAGTAAAACCTAAACGCTACGGGTGTAGTTAATAATTTCGATTGGGGATGGAGGAGTTTCGGCCATGTGACATCCCCAATCGGACAGCTGTTGACAATGCTCGTACCTTGCTTAGCTCCTGCTTTCTCGCCATGCGATGTGCTCATGCACATTCATTTGTATATTCAAACTATTTTATACAGAAGCGTCATAGAACTCTCAAAAGTGACTTAATTTTTTGTCAGTTGTGCTTAAGCAATGCATGCGGTATTTCTTGAGAAACACGATGTTATTTTTTACGTAGCTTTACACATCGAGTTAATGCAGTTTTTTGGACAGAAATGACGTCCACATTCACCACAAAGGCTGCAACTGCTAGTTTCCAAATTAATAAAATATCACAAATATGTCCTACAGAATGCGTTCAATGTATTGCCCGTCATTTTTCATTGTCGAAACCAACCTGAAGCTCCATTAACGTTGAACGTTCATGAACACTCTGACAAGTCCGTGATAGGCAGTTTCAATTGTTCAATGTCTTCTCGGCATACACCAAAGCCTTCAAATGGCCCCAGACGTGAAATCCATTGAGTCAAGTCCGGGGATCGAGGAGGCCACAGAGCATCATTCTGTTCAAAAAATTTTGGGTAGGTCCTATCTTCATTAAAACATTGTCGACTTAGAATGCGGTTTCTTTTCCTTTACGAATAATAATAATAATAATAACAACAACAACGTAGCCACCATGATCCATTAGAATTTATGTAAAAAGTATAATTTTCCAACAATCAAAAATTGGTGGGACCACAGACCAGAGAAATTGACTGAAAACCAGCGCCAAGATCCTTTGGGATTTTCGAATCCACACGGACCTTTACTTGGGACACATTACTGTGGTTGAAGAAAAATGCGTCTGGATAATTAATATTGCAGTGCCCAATGATCGTCGGCTCTAAGAAAATAAAACATGAAAAACGTACACGTTATAACGACCTTCAAATCGAAATTGGATGGAAATAATGAAAATTTGGCAAAAAGTGTGCAGGAAACTGTAAATCCACCCATATGGGTGATTTTCGGTGGAAATCATGAAAATTTTGCCAAAAGTGGATTTAGGAAAAGAAGCTATTGTTGGTGCACTAGGATCAATACCATCAAGTCTTCAAAAATACCTGATTATATAGGCCTTCAAATGATAACTGCCCAGCTACAAAAAGCAACCTTACTTGGAAGAGATAATAATTTAGCATCCCAGTTGGGATAAATGTCGTAACTGATAATTGTTAGGTTGTCGGAAAAGTCATGACGCATTTTTGCAACAGATGACGCAAGTTCATTTTTGACAGTAGACCAGCTATTCGCATCTATGTTATTGCTATGCCATTTGACAGCTGACAGTTCTAGCTTCATTATAAAAATAACTGACCGATTTGGTTGAGTTTCGTAGATTTTACAATACGTTGAAAATATAAGACCAAATTGTTCATTTTACGATTTTACTTCCGTAAAGGGAAGAACGCGCGTCAACGTTATCAAAAATTGCATCAATTATAGTGATATTGCTCTACAAGAACATTGTGAGGAATGGATGAAACCGACATTCCTCAGAGGAAAGTTATACTCCCAGACAGTGCATAAATAATTTTACTCCAAAGTTAATCATAGATGTGCCGAATGTGAAGACCACTGACACCATTAACACAATTGAGCACGGAACTTAACTGGACACAACTTAACATTTGGTAACTTCTTGATTTGCATGCTGAACATTCAAACATCTTTGTTAAGTGCATAGGGAGGTAACTAAATAAATTCAACATGTGATTGTTGGTGATCCGTTCATCGAATTTTGGAATATTTTTTTCTTCGGAATTCTATGCAGAATAAGTCTTCAATTGGAATTTTTCGTGTATCTGTTACGATTTTTTAAGATAGAAGTTGAATGTGTCCTAATTTGCATAATTGGGATGATGAAAAGTGCACCATGGGATAGGTCACCCACAAATTCCTATTCATTGGATTCTTCAAAATTAACATATCTGTTTCGGTTACGAAAACCCCCCCGGGGGGGGGGGCTCATTTTGTATCCACCCTGTATACCTAGAGTAGATATTAATAACCCCCATCCGTTTTGCTTGTTAATAAACGGGCATCTCAGCTAGGACTGTACTACTGATATTTAAAAGGAAATGCTATTAACAAGGAGGGTACTACAGATTCTTCTGTTTTCGAGTCCACTCATGCTCACTCTGATGTTTGAAGGCTGCTCATGGTTGGAGAAGGCGGGTTTAGTAAGTTGTACTGTACAGGCTTATATAGTAAAGGGATCTACCGGATCATCGCCTGTACGACCTAACCTAACCTAACCTAGCCTAACCTACAACTTTACTACTCAAAACGATCGGTAATGATGGGTGAATACAAGCCAAGTCAAATTCAAGCAGATTTTGCAGATCATTCGGTTCATTCTTTTTCCTCTTTTTTTCGCGTACACATTGCTTTTTTTTTTTTTTTTTGCCCAACTATAGAACGAAAGGCTCTCTCTCTCGATACCCAATCATAGAAAGAATAAAAATTAACGAGGGGGGAAAAAATAAATAAAAATGCCTCAAACGTTCAAATCCCATAAAATGCCAAAATTCCTATTTACAACATTAATAAATTAATATTTTAAAACATAACATGGCTCTCTATTTTCTTTTTATAAATTTTAGGATTTTATTAAAAAAAAAAAAAAAAAACTACGTCCGCTCCTCTAGACGGACTTTCAACGTCAGACGAGCCACTTTTCCCGGTTTCCTCTCATAAATCCCTCGTCCCCTACTGGAAAATAACAAAAAACTGCAACGTCAGGGCGAATAAGGAAAAGTAAAAATATCGGCCATAAACAACTAGTGATTTTATAAATAAAAAGAAATTTAAAAAAAAAAAAAAGCTTCGCATCAACATACCAGCTGCCAAGCGACCACGATTCGCCGCAGCGCCGACCTCGCGACAAAACACTGAAACTAAAGAACGCCTTTAATAATAATAAAGGCCCGCCCTTCTCTTCTTAGAATTATTTAAATGTTGAATTACAAATCAAATGACCTAAAATAAACGAAAACTTAGCGATTCTAAAGCCTTGCGCAGATTAATTATCCCGGAAACAGAATTCATTTCCTTACTGCACGCCCATCCAGGACGATAGTCAGGATCGTTCACGGGGAGCCGAACCAAAGCTTAAAAGGCAAACAATAAAAGCAGGAACAAGAAAACAATTAAAAATAAAAAATAAAAAAAAATAAATTTTCGATTGTCCTTTGTCGCTTTTCATAATTTATCTTCTTCTCCTCCTATTCTGAACTGATTGTTTGCATTGCACAGATCACAGTAATAAATCACGATCCAGTTCATCAAATGACACGCACAACATACTTTTCGGGAGGCGGTGGAAGCCGCAAAAAATAAACGACGATCGACAACGACACCTTTTATCGAAGGATTCAATGCGCCAACAGATGGGTACTCACATACAAAAGGAAATCTAAAACAAACAACCACAACAACAACGGCAAAATAGCAACGAAAAACGAGACTCTGTAAAGTAGGAAGAACAGCTCATCATTTGGTCAATGACGCGTACTTTACCGTTCCCAACTGAATGTAACTGCTACATCGACAAGTAGATAAATCCTGCAATGCGTCTCAAAAGTTTAGGTATTCGTTTTTTGTTTTTTTTTTTTTTTTTTTTTTTTTGTTTTTACAAAGAATAACTGAATTCAAACCAAATATTAACTGAATTCTATGTTTAATCTAAGCTACAAAACAAAAGCACTGGCTCATTATTAAAAAAAAAAAAATGGAAAATCCCACCATTGTCTCAAAAGTTTAGGTAACGCTTTGTAGGATTGCTGGAAAAGAAAGAATTTTCATGCAAATTACATGTTACATGATATCACTTTAATTCTCAGAATACTATATTGAACGTCGAGGCAATATACAATTTGTAAAAGTTCATTATGCTTAGATGCTAAAAGCAGCATCTGGAAAATCTGAAAGCGAAATTGCAAAGGAGATTGGTAGTCTGCATCTTCAACTTCTCTGCATATGCTCTTTACAAAATAATAGGCTTTTAGAGGTGAAGATACGAGGCCAAAACCTCTAAATACGCGTGTTATAGACTAATTCGATAGCTTGTGCGAATGTCAAACTCAACGGTGCAAATTTTTTCCCTTTCGACAAATTCCGCATCGGTACACCCTGAAAATACCCAAATCTACAATCCGATGGCGTTTAAGAGCAATCCCAACAATGAAATGGGTTAAACTTGTTTGAAATGGGCTGCTATGTTTTTCAGTGATGAGTAAAAGTGGAACTGGATGGTCCAGAAGGTTACCATCGTTCTACAAAAAGAATCCAAAGAGTTCTATAGTTAACAACAAGCCGGTGGATTAGCGGTCAAGAATGTAGGACGATTTATCTTTTGGAGAAGGGCCCTTAAATTTGCGACCAAAACTGGATTACCAGGTCTGTAAATATGAAACCGGAATTTGCCTATAAATGGCCCTACCGTCAAACCGCGTCGTTGGCGCCATTTTCTTACTCTGACATCTGACAAAGATTTTCAACTCGCAACAATACAAGTTTCATACAACAGCATAGTTTGTAATAGCGTTGAACATGTCGAATTTTGTGCCTGGAAACTACGATTTGCGGACAGCATTGATTCTCTGTTACCATTTTAAGAAAACGCTGGAGAATCGCATCGCATGCTTGTCGAAGCTTACGGTGAGCACGCTCTTGATAAATCACAGTGCCTCTTGATAATCACAGTGAATTAAAAAAATTCAAAGTGGCGATTTTGACGTGAGAAACGATGCTCTGTGTTTGGTGGGATCAGAAGGGTATGATCTATTATGAGCTGCTAGACCTGGCAAAACCGATAATACTGAACGCTACGGGCAACAAATGAGCGATTTGAATCAGGTTTTGCGTGAAAAACTACCAGAATATCAAAAAGGCAACACGCAAAGTGATTTTGCTTCATAATAGTGCACCATCATACACAGTTAAACTGGTCAAGCAAACGATGAGGCGTTTAGTTGGGAAATACTTTCGCATGCAGCTTACTCACCACACTTGCCTCACCACACTTTTTTGCATCAATGGGACACACACTTGCTGAGCAGCGCTTCACTTCTTACGAAAATGTACGAAAATGGTTCGATGACTAATTTGCCTCAAAAGAACAACAGTTTTTTGGCGGGGCATCCATAAATTGTCAGACAGGTGAGGAAAATCTGTAGCCAGCGATGGGCAATACTTCGAATGAAATATTTTTTTAATCATTTTCATACAATAAACGTGTATTTTCTACACAAAAAATCCGGTTTCATATTTACATACCTGGTAATCATCAGGATAACGTACTCGTCCTTAACTCAGAGAGTACTAAAGAATGGTTTAATCGCAATTCTGTTACTGCCTGCCTTTTCAAAATCTATGGGGTGCAATATTAAGAGAAGTTTATCGAGATGGATTTTCAGACAGAGTAGGACTTGCAAACTGCTATTTAGGATGCGTGTTACAACCTGAATCCTTCTTCAGAATTTGTCAGATTTTTTCAATGCCAAGGAAAGCGAGTGTATGATATTTGCCTTAATGGAAACAACATTGGGCGTTAATTGCGTCCTGTCCTTGGTTAATGTGAAACAAAGGTTTTTAAATTTCGCATATTTACGTTTTGTTTTCACTTTGTTTATTTCAGGACTTCAGCACTTTTTGAATAAAGATAATATTTCATTTAAAATTATATTGTTACAAAAACAGATAAAATAAATTGGTATGGCGAAATTGTACATTCGCACAGGCCGACCAAGGATTCAAAAAAGATTTTTTTTTTCTGTTGGGGGGGGGGGGGGGGGTGGGATTCCTTCAAATTTTTTTTACTCCAAAATGGCTCTTCGCAGCCAAACTGCTTCATTTCAAAAAAAGGTTCGTCTCAATGAGAGGAGGCCATTCATGTCGTTTTTATTGTGTTTGGATCGTTGAAATGAATGCTTCTGCCATTTCTTCACTGTTTTAAAAAAATTAATTTCTATAAAAAGGCTTAGCCCTTTTCCATGAAAAATACGTCAATGCATAGTTTTAGAATCCCTCTAAGTACAAATAAATGTTTAAAAAAAGAAAAGAAAAAAAATGCTGGAGGGGAGAAGGGAATGGGACATAACTCCAAAACGGCTCATCAGAGCCACACAAGTCTTACAATAAAAATTCGCCTTTCTGAGAGGAGTCCGAACATGTTGAGTTTATTCAGTTTGACTCGCATGGTTTGAAGGCTACAGCCATTTTTTATTTTTAGAAAAGATTAATATCTTTACAAAGGCTTACCCAATTATTGACATAAAAAATACGCTAAGGCACAATTTAAGGTAGCCTCTAAGTATGTATATTTTTTATTTGGTTCTGCTATTTGCCGTTTCAGGGGAGTTAGCTGCACAAAATTGGTCACATACAAACATACGTACAGACGGAAAGTTTATTTTTCAAAATTTCACCATATCTTTTCGAATCATGAGTTTTTAAGTCGATTTCAGCAAAAAAAAAAAAAAATTTCTGAAACGAACACGTAGGCCTTCATTCTTAATGAGTGGTAGGTCAGGAAGTTGAAACGATGGAATGGTACATTAGCGCAAGCCTCCCAGTTTATCATGAAAATATTTTTAAAAATTGGGGGAGGCGGGGGTAATGGGTAAATACAAAACATTTTTAACTCAAAATTGGTTTATCAGAGGCAAACGATTTATTTCCAAAAATTATTCGTCTTTAAGAGAGGAATCCGTACAAGTCGAATTTATTGACTTAGTTCGCTAATATGACTACTTCAGCCATTTCTTCTTAATTTTTAGAAAAAAATATCCGTTAAAAAAAGGATTATCCAAAGTTCATGAATAATACGCCAAAGCACAGTTTAAGGGCCCTCTAACAGTGTATTCATTTCATTTGGCACTGCTTTTTGAAGTTTCGGAGGAGTTACCTGCACAAAATTGGTCACCTAAGTAAATACGTATAGCTTCTCGAATCACGAGTTTATAAGTTGGGAAAATTTCATGAGTTGAGAAAATTCTTAGTGCGAGGTCAGCCAATTAAAACTTTGAAAACTCAAGATTTAAAGTATCCGCATTAATTTGAAACAGGGCGTAATTATTAATGCAAAACCGATTTGAAAAAAAATGGCTGTACATGACTGAAAGAAAAATAAACAAAATGTGTTACAAACGATCCTATCTGAAGATATGTTCAAAATGTCTTCCATTTAGATCAAAGAACAATTGAGCAGAATTTGGATGGACTTCTGCACTGCCATCAGCATATCAGTTCCGGTGAACCGTTCATCAGAATTTGCTAACCAAAGTCTGTAAAATTCCGTTCTCCTCCGCAGAAGCAATGCACTTCACTAGTATCTCTCTTTACAAGCCTCCAAGCAGTCCCTTTCTACACCAATGTTGCCATCTAACCAAAACCGCATCATATCACTGTTATTTTCCATAATAAAAAGGCCTGGGCGCTGGTCCTAATCACTTTTGCTATGGAGTATATAATTAGAGGAGTGGGAGTGGGTCGAATGGATAAAGCAAAACGGCGCCTTTTATAATAATTTTTTGTTTTAAATCAAGAAACTGTATAGGAGAGCGAACGTATCGCTATCCACCATAACATTCCCCTCTCGAACTTTCTCACAGGTATCTCATGAGCACCCTGCCCTCCTCCTATCACCTGCGACGGCGATGAAATCAGCGCCGGCCACTTAGAATTGAGGGGCTTCCCTCTAGCAACCGACACCTCAACCCAAAAATAAAAGTAAAAGGGAAAAAAAATAAAAAAATATATAAAACATAAAACTCGCCCCCAACTCGATTGACGTTTCCTTTCGCCAGCGCGCTATTCGGTTACAGCGGCGGCCTTTTTTAGCTGGGCGCTCCTTCCATTTCATTCAACCTGTGACCAAGGCAAATTCCACCTGGCCAACCCCAACGCATAACGTCTCCATTTATTCCCACACCCTCCCCTTTCATTTAATCTCGCGGGGCTCACCTGTCCTCGTCGTCGTCGGGTGCAACCAGGAACTCACGCCACGACCGTTGACAATCTAAACAGCCCCGCTGCCAATAACGATAAAAAAAACAACCCAACTACAATGACGTGGGCTCCGACATTGCCGACATACTTGGGACGACATCGGCTATGCATTTATGCAAAAAGTCCCACCTCGCTATCCACGTCCGTGGCCAGTGAAACTCATTCGCACTGGCTTCCCATGCCGAGAAAACCCTCTCCTCGTGACACTCTCATAACCTTAAACCACCCGCGCCATCCACGGACGATAGCCATCGCCTTCGACACCCGAGCCGCCAAGTCATCCCCGGGATCGACCCACGCGGCAGGTGAGCTGAGAAGGAGTCACCCGTCCCTTCTAAACAAACAACCAAATCGAATCTATCACGCATTAAAACTTTCCTGCCGCACGAGGTAGGTTTCAGGGATAGGGGGTTCGAATCTCTCATTGCGACCTAACTCTTTTTCTTCTCCCTCGCCAACGCCCTCTATGAGCCTAATAATTTAATCAGAGCACAAGCGCATTAGAATAAAGCGATAACAAGAAACTCATCGCATTACAATAATCGAATTTTCATGGGATCCATCCAACGTGGTAGCGTCTGGCCCTTCTTCAGCGACCCCACCACCAGCCGACCAAGCCAATCAATCAATCAATATTTAATTAGAGCAGAAGTCTGGCCGATCTCCATTACCTCCCCCTCCGCCGTTAATCCAATTTACAATCCTTTACAGCAGAAGTAAAGAAGAGGTGAACCACACCACCACCATTGGGGGAGGGGGGGGGGGGAGAAGACTCGTTCCACATGCAAATGGCCCAGAGTCGTTCAATGCGGCGACGGTGGAGGGGATTTCGAGTAAAGGGGGGGGGGACTCGCTCACGACCGATCAAGAATAACATCAAACAACCGTGCATTCGCCCCACGATTCACTTGATCCAGTTTCAAAAAAACAGTTCGAAACGGTCTTGGGTTCGAATCCTTCGCTATTATAAAAGAAAATCGGACAGAACTATGTCGAAACACGGCCGGTAGTTACAGTCAATTTCAAAAGTTTAGGAAATCCTAAGTTAAATGCATTCTAAGCAAATTAAAAAATTCACACAACATTGACCAAAATAACTAATGAAATTTATTCAATTTCATTATGGTTCTTGTCTTCATAAAATATCAAACTGTAATACAGAGGATTGATTGCGATCTTCGGTAACGATTTATTGCGTAAATGCTGCGGGTCACGTGGACGTGCGCGAGATAGAAAGCACATGAAATGATGCATTGTTGTGTTTCATTCGTAAGCCGTAAATGTCATGAAAAACTGCCTCCGAAAATCGGATCTCACTGGAAGGGTACACGACTGCCCATTCCGACGCTAATTACAGTTAATTACAGCTATATTTAGGGCATGTAAAACACGAAATGTCTATGTTTCGAAGAAAGTCATATCGGCAGTACTGAATAAAAAAGGAAAATCCCGGGAAGGGTTAATTCCAATTGGCCAGAAACGGCAAAATCCTCGAGTTCCCACAAGCCGAACACTACAAGTCATTCGAAAGGTCAAGCAGTTTGCCCAGTGTGAAAATCCTACAATCTAAAGAGGGATTGCAAACATTGTAGGAACTGCACAGATTACCATAAATAATTTACAGATTAATAAACAAAGATTTGCGTGACAAGAGTCGTGTTCATAAGCTGCTGCCATGACATGTCGCCGAAAGGAAGAGGAACTGTCGGAGGCTCTATGAGGGTTAACTCGCAGCAGAACGATCGAAGTACGTTGAAACTTGGTATGAAGCCTCCATCTACCTCAACAATGGCAACAAACCCCCGCGATTTTCTTCTGTCTACGTGGAGACAAGTCATCAAAATTGGTGCAAGAAATGTAAAGAAAGTATTTCAAAATGTTTAATGAACGGATATTATAAGAAGAAAGGACGAGACACAAAAACCCTGGAATGCAATAGATAATAGTTAAAATAAATAATAGTTAACTATTATCTAAAATGTTTAATGGTGATTGCGGGATACTCGTACAACAGCAAGCTCACAATCAGAAGAATGGACAGGAAGGCTAAGGTTAATTCCCTTTACTATCAGCAACATGTTCTCAGCCCAATCCCCGCATGGTATAGAGAGGACAAAAGCAAAGTTTGGCTGCATCAAGACAAAGCCTCCAGCCACACGTCTAACTCGACCGTTCAATTTATGTTGAATTTGGAATTCACGTTAAACCCTTTCATGATATCCTTCTAAAGTCACCAGATGCATCCCAGATGGATTTCTGTGGATTTGGATTATTGAAATGAGCCCTTGCTCGACGCAGCCCAACAACCATAGAGGGTCTGTGGAATGTCTGCAAACAGGACTGGAACAACATCAGCCGCGCCGTTCTGCAGACATCTCTGCTACAGTGGAAGATACGGTGCAGAGAAATAGTCCACAACCAGGGTCACCAAATAGAATACCATCGTTAATGGAGAAAGGAGTTTGCTTCGAAATCTTTCTTCTCCAAATCGTTACCATAGATAGAAATCAATCCTCTGTACACTACATTCAAGGCAATAAAATTTTTAAATTATTCTTATGAAAACACTCCTTTCAAACGTTTGAGATAATTGATATGACCACTTTGAAAAGTCACCTTTTGCTTTAATAACCGTCTTAATTCTTTGAGCCTGCTATTAGTAAAGACGGAGCAAAATTCCTGTGGAATATATTTTCCAAACATTTTTAATGTATTTAATAGATCATTTTCGTTCAATGGACACTGGTTTCTATTCTTCATGATTGCCCATCGATTTTCGATTGGATTGAGATAAGGCGAATTTCCTGATTTTTCCAGGACAATTATTCCTTTTTCCCGAAAACATGCAAGTAATTGTTTTTTGGATACATGGCTGGTGAACAAGAGATTCATCATCAGATGAACAGAGCTTCTCACTGCTTGGAATGAGAAAGAATAAAATTTCAATATAAACTTCGATATGACCCATGGTTTCTCAAAAAACAGTTCACCCACCAAGACCTTAACCATTGAAAGACAACCTTGCCATCAGCTTTAAAGGGCGCTTTACTTCTCGGTTGACAATTGAAAGCTTAGCAGCATCTTTCATATCTCTCCAGACCCGATTTTTGTTGAAATTTAGACTAAACATGGACTCATCACTAAAGATGACTTGTGACCACATTTCGGGGGTCCAATTCTTTGGTCCAGTTAAGTCATTTTTTTCTTCTGAAAATACAACGTTGGGAAATAGAACTATCATTACATAGTATATAAATCTCTAAAAGTTAAATATTTTTAACACCCAACACTTAAGAAAAATTTAAAAAATAAATTTTATAAAATAAAAGGATTTAATCAAAAATTAGAAATATTTAATTAAAATACATGTAACAAGTTTTACAATTAGTCAATGAGATACCCCCCCCCCAAATATTTTTCTTTGTGTTCGGAGTTAAAAATATTTAACTTTTGGAGATTTTATATACTTCTGAGCGATTGTTAAAAGAAGTTGAGTTTTCATTACAACACGAGATTGAATATTCATTGCATTTAAATACGTGTAACTTGTACTGCATGAAATCTTTTATTTAGGGATGCTGATAAGTCTGAAGAGATCTCACGAATAGCAGAATGGGCATCTTTTTTTCACAATGGGCCTCAATCTTCTTTGATCACGATCACCGAATGTTTTTGGTGGACCACTTCGATTTCTCACCTTCACAATTTGACCTTTTTTCCATCTTTTTAAAATTCTGCTCACTGTGTTTTACTTTTTCCTGATTGCTTTACTATTTCAGCTTGTGTCAATTTTTTTTTACATTTACTCGATCTCTTTCTCAGACTTGTGGAGTTTTACCCATCTTTGTAAATTGCTTTAGAGTATCTATAACATTCAACTATGCAAGCTGTTCATTTAATCATTGATCCTCCCACTGATAAAAAAATGCATTATCCCCTCCAAATGATAACTGAATCGTGCTACAAAATTTGCATACTTGGGCTTTTAATTAATAAATTTTATATTACCCCAAACTTTTGAGACTAGTGTTTTCTTAAGAATAATAACTATAAAAAGTTATTTCCTTTAACACAGTGTTTATTACGTTTGATATTTTATGAAGATAAAACCATTGTGTAGTTGAATAAATTACATTACTTATTTTGATCAAGGTTGTAATGCGAATTTTTTAATTTGCTTAGAATAAATTTAACTTGTGACTGTAAGGCATAGAATACTTTAGAGTGGCTATACGGCGAATAAGAAATAATTTTGTACAACACAGTTTAAGGAATATACAAGATGTCCCACAAAGGACTCCCTGATTGTAAGAGTAAATATCTTGGAAACTGAGATCAATAAAAGAATGAAACAAGTGGTATGTTTATTTCGAAAGCCGTAAATAGCTGATACGGAAGTTTCAAAATTAGTTACAAATTGGTTATAAATGTAGCCACTAAAATTTCGTTCTTCGTTTGCGCCATCTGTGCTGCGAAAGGTGCACATTGTGATGTGATTGCAATGGTTGCTTGCAAAGGACAGTTTATGGCCTATTTCTGGGACTCCATATTCCGACTACAGCGTACAGCGCCACCTGTCGGCAACTAATTTTGTTAATAATTTGTTAACTCATTTTGAAACTTCCGAATCAGATTTTCATGGATTTCAAAATAAACATACCACTTGTTTCATTTTTCTATCGATCTCAGTTTCCGAGATATTTCCTCTTAAAATCGGTGAGTCGTTTGTGCAGCGGTCGGCAACCAGTGGCCTGTGGATCACTGATGGTCCGCAAGAAAATTTTGTTAGTCCGTGGAGAAATTTGGTTGTTATTTGCATTTTATGTTTATTACATTGTTTCATTATATTCTTATTCTCTTCGTGTCACTGACAAAAAAAAAAAAAAAAATCATTGATAATTTTGAGTTTAGTGGTCCGCGTGTTTCAAATTTTTGTGTTTAGTGCTCTATGAGGTCCAAAAGGTTGTTTACAAGCAGGACACACTGTATACTCATCGTCTAAGTATAATTTTATCCATCTAATAAGCATTACAACGAACCCAGTTGCAATTCCTCAATAATATACTAGCTTACTAACATTTTTTTCTTCAATATTTAGAAATTAAATGACAAAAACACAATTATTTTTTTGCCAAACTTTACATGAATTATTTATTTATTGTCCCATCCGCTCTACACACACATCAAATTTACTACACTGCTGTTCATGTTGATGATTGTGGCTCATTATCAGCCTTCATGGGTTGAATTCTATCGCTCGATAACGTCTACATCATCGGATATTCGGGTCTTCTTGGATTCCCTATCTATTGATCTGTTTTTTAATTCTTTTGGTGTTTATCATGCATAAATTTGGAAATTCTGTAATTATAAAATAAAGTTCCACACTTCGAAGGCCTATATCCGAGACACAATTAATATTAAGTTTTTATTTTTAAGCCACGTTATATAGCCCGCGACAAAAGTTTAAAGTTCATCGATTTTTTTTTCTAGTCTATTTAAAAATGGTTAGTTTTAATAATACCAAATTAATAATGTCATTTTACAATGTATAATACCACAAAAGGCTTGAAACAGACTTGCAAACTAAATCGAAGTTAAATTAGGCTACTAGACCAAAGCTAGACCACCATGCAGATTTTCGCGACTCAACTTTGAACTGTGATTGCATCCGATGACGTCAACACGAAGACGATCAGTGTCTAAAACATGCTTTGTTTAATTCTCTATCGAAAACTGATATCGGTCATGCATCTATCATAAATAGTTTCCACGTTATTAAATTTTTTCGTGATCAACACTTTTCGTGACATTCACGATTTAAGCGTGCGTGGCATCCCAGTTTCGAAACGTAAGTTATTTCTTTTCGCTGTGACTAACCTTAATGATCGTATTAATAACAAGAGCAACAACAAATGACAGCAATTAACTTTTTCCCACACTCGCTCCGAAACGATTTCACCTTGTCGCTCCTAATTGTCCCGACTCGAGGTGAATACTAACCACCAACGCCCGCCTGCCTGTTTGCTTGCCCCATTAGATTCCCATAACCTTACAGCATCGTCCACGGTCGTCACCATTACATTACTCAGACGCCAGAGGCTTCCGACTCCATGACAACAATTCTCACGCAGAACCGAACCGTTTTCTCTCAATTTTTGCCGACTTCTTTTCTCCATACCCACCACAAACAAGATTTTTCAGACACGCAAACAAATGCTCTTCCTTTCTCTCTCTCTCCATCGCCCGATTCGAGTACGGGAAAAAAGGACGAGACCTTGTCATGTTAAGCTGACAAAATGCTCTCTCCTTATTTCCTCCAACAGTTCAATTACACGGAGCGATAAGAATCGCCAAACAACAACAACTGTGAGAACTCGAAGAAGAAGGACCCCCATTTGTAAGTCGCAGAAAGAGAGAGAAAGAATTCCAATGAATCCACTTTAATTCTCGTTCCCACTTTGTAAAAATTAAAAATTAAAAGAAAAAAAAATGACACATATGCACACACACAAGTCTACTTCCTTTTCCTCGTCAGGGCCACAACCTCGACACGTTCTGGTCGTTCGTCAAAGTTTTGGTCCCCTGGCCGTAAGTAAGCTCCATTTTAACAAAGCAGAAACCAGAAAACAATTCTGGGAAACCACGCAGATTTACTTTCTCAAAGTCAAAAACTCACTTTTGGTTGACACTTGTTGTCAGCCGAAGTCCTTTAGCCATCGTGGAAGAAAAGAAAAACCAGACAAATCTGTTTGATAAAGGAGGAAGTTTAACCTAAACACACACACACATGCAGCCTATTTGATAATTTAGTGGACACCACGGTTTCAGTTTCTGAATGAAATCAACAAGTGAACAGACTGAGTGGTAACGTACATTTTATAACCAATGGCTAAAGAAAACAAATAAAAATTTGTAATAGAAATATAAGACAGCCAAAACTATTCCACTTACAAACAACAAGTTTCATTGGTTTCTTTTCTTCCTTTTGTGTTTTGTGTTAAAAATTCGCAATTCAAATTTACAAACAACAACGAGATCATAAAATACAAAACAGAACTTGAGTGGTGTTTATTATTTTGGTAGATACCTAGATAAAGTAAATTATACTTAAATTAGAGATCAATAGAGCTCCCAATCGAATTTATGACTTTGAACACTGTTTCATAGAAACAAGAAACTAAGGGGCCCCCCCCAGGAGATTGATTGAGAATGGAAGAGAACTACAGTATGTTACTTCAGTTTCTCATCTTCCGGTCGAATGACATACGAGGGGCGTTCAAATTTGACGTGGGCTTTATTTTTTGTGAATTTCATTGTTGTAAATCTAAACTTCCATTATTGGGATGGCAACTACCGCCTGTTATGCAAAATGGTGGACAGCGATGTGTCGACCAAAGTGCAACAACGAATAATCATCAAGTTTCTCCACAACGAAAGTGTGAAAGCATCTGAAATTCATCAGACTTCAAAGACAGTTCAACGAATCATGTTTGTCTCGATCATCCGTCTTTGCTTGGTGCCAAAAAATATGGAGGGCGAGAATCCACCGGCAATGAACCTCATAAGGCAAGACCAGCAACTGCTGTCAATGATGAATCATCGCACGAACACATGAGATGATAAGGACAACAGGCGGATTCATGTCCAAGAACTGGCTTCGATACTGAACATCAGCACTGGTAGAATGGAGACCATCATCCATGATAAGCTGAAATTCAACAAGATCTGTGCCAGATGGGTCCCTAAGCAATTCCCCGAGGATCACAAAACCACCCGGGTGGAAATCTGTTCCTTGCTGCTGCAGCGATATGACAGGGAAGGTGACAGCTTCCTAAGGCGTGTTGTGACCACCGACGAGACATGGATTTATCACCATACTCCTGAAAGCAAGCGTGCGAGCATGGAGTGGCGACACCCTGACTCACCACAATCCGGAGACTCAAGAGGACACCGTGGGCAACGAAAGTAATGGCGACTGTATTCTGGGACATTAACGGTATCATTCATGTAGATTTTCTGGAAGAACGTCGAACCATAAACACACCCTACTACTGTGACATTTTGAGAAAGTCTCTTTAGGTGGTGTTGGCTATGCTCTCCTGGAATGAGGACGTCACTTCCTCTTGACTTTCGTGATTTTCGTTCGTTTTATCTACTTCGCGTTCGATTTGAAATTTTTCATTTATGCCAAATTATTATTTATATGAATCTCGAACTTAAATTTTAAACGAAGTCGTACATTAGGGTGGAGTTGTTCTTTAAAGAACAAAATATATGCAGATAATTCTTACACAATAGATGAGCTGAAATTTGTAATTACACGAACCGTACAAGATATCAGTCTGTCATCTCAAACGTGTTGAGCTATGCCTCCAGGAAAATTACGGTCATTTCGAACATTTAGTGTAAATTCCTCTACAAATTCCTTTTCAATGATACGTACGCAACTTTATTTCATAAATTCAAAAAATATTATCGCTGGAAACATCGATATAATTGCACAATGAATTCCAGAAGAGTGAGTGCCGGAACTTTTAGGACACCCTGTAGTTACATTCATCTTGTCTACTAAACTAACAAACAAGAGTTTTGTTCCGTTTTCTGTTATATGGTCATTGATATTTGTAAACTGGAGTTAGAGGTTTTTAGATTAGGTTTTCTTTATGAATTGGTTATAAACTGTAAGTTACCACTCCGTTTCACTTCTTGATTTCATTCTTTATGGTCTCCGCTAATTTATCAGACTGTGTCACCTAACCTAATTTTTCAATCGATACAGATGGTCACCAAATCCGTTATCATCACACATGAAACAATTCGTTCAAAGGTTAAGAAGAAGGCACCAAAATCCCCACCGCTTTACGGAATCGGTTCAGAGTCAACAGGGGAGACGAAAATTAGAAGGAAAAAAAATTAAAATCTCAGAGAGGGGTGTTGACCTGTGGAAGCGACAAAAGGCTCCTTTGTGGCTTCTTTCATTCGGCGAAAAATGGCCGACGAAACAGCTGCGTCCATTTCCAACCAACCCTTTCCACTCAGCTCGAAAAGGGAGCGCCCAACCCAATTCCATTAATAAGATCAAAACGAGCACACACATGAAAGAAACAAAAAAAAAAAATGGCTCATCGTCCTGCAAATTTCCTCCATCCATCATAAAAATGTCACGGGTTCGCGGCTTCAAATCCCGTGGCCCGACCCGTTCTTCTGTCTATTCTCAAACAGAACTCAAAGGAACGATTCATCAAAAAGCAAGATAATTTAATAGGAACTACTACTATTACTGTTGCTAGCTCTAATAATAATCTTCATTCGATACACTGTTTATTACGTGACTAAACCAGTAAAAGTTTATTACGTGACATTTGTGGACAATTCCAGTTCATTTCTGAACGAATTAGGCATACAACATTAGCAACATGAGCAGTTGCTGTTGCTCTGACTACCAGAATAATTTACATCAACTCCGATGCTAATCAACATGATCAGGGAATCCGAATCTGCTCTAGTTATTTTCATAAAATTTACGAGTCACAAAAATAAAACATTCAACAATGCGAACGGTCATATATGATGAAAAATAGTACGCACCCGCTGATTCTCAGGAGTTAACCTGAAACCGATTTCATATTATACCCCGGAAGTCCATTTAACTTAACCTGAAATATTTGTGTATTATTCTATTTATTTTGAATTCAGATATCGACAACCAGTCCTTATGCAAGTATTATTTGGCAATGAGATATGCCCTGTTTCATACTATTGTTGCAGTATGGCTCTCATTTCTTGAGTTGATTAATTGTACTACAATGCACTCAGCACCTGATGAGAACTTTATTCGCGGAGCCCCTCCGGTAGCGCACATTTTGTTTACATTACATATATAACGAATATATGTTGATATTTTTGGAATTAGTATATTTTATCGCAGAACTGCGACATTTTAACATAACTTAAAGTTGCCAATTTCTCTCAAAAAGCGCGGGGCCCAATTAAGTCCAGTTGTTCCAATCGGCCCATATCACACTAGAATTTACATTGTTCAATTTAAACGCCATATTGAAGGATGAGTGAATACCGCAATTCCTATCATCCTCTTGATGTGCTGTATCTCTAATTTTAAGGTCCAATTTAGAAATTTTTTTTTCAAATTTATAATTATTTCTGAGTCTATTCTTTACACTTAAATACGTTACATCGGCATCGGATGTTATACAGGGTGGATACAAAAAGGACCCCACCCCCCCCACCTTTTATTTTCGCAACCGAAGCAGATATCACATGCTGAATTTATTAGTTATTAGTCACCATGGGATAGGTCACCCACAACTTCCTATTCATTGGATTCATCAAAATTGACATATCTGCTTTGAATATGAAAATAAAAGGGGGGGGGG